>MDKH01153951.1:0-50152 GCA_005239495.1 Nicotiana undulata | reverse complement strand
TTCAAAATCGCCTCAAAGCTCTTTTCCCGTTCAAAAATGGTGAAAAAGTGGGTATTGGTCGTGAAGGGTTTATTTAAATATTGCCCAGGTATTTGTTCATCGCGATCGCGGGACCCACACCGCGATCGTGAAGCACTAATCCTCAGCTTCCCAAAATACTCACTGTGATCGCGGAGCTCTAATTTCCAGGCCACTGCGATCGCACCCATATTCACGTGATCGCGATGACCAACTGCCCCACTCACGCGCCCCCTCATTTACACTATGTGACCGCAACATGCTCCACGCGATCGCACTATTCAGCCTGCCCAACCTCTGCGATCGCGGACACACTTATGCGATCGCAGAGAGCAAATTCCTGGTCCCCTCAATTTGCACTACGCGATCGCGGTTCTTCCTACGCGATCGTAGTGAAGGATTTTTTGCTGCACAAAAACCAGAAAAACATCAGACTTTACAAGCTCAAACATACTCGTTAACCATCCGAAATCAATCCCGAGCCCCTCGGGATCCCAACCAAATTTACCAACACATTATAAATAATCATTCAAACTTAGTGGCACTCTCAAAACACTAAAAATAACATCAAAACACCAAAATCACACCGGATTCAAGCCTAAGAACTTTGAAATTTCTAAATTCCACCAACGATGCGCCGAAACTATCCAAAACACATCCGATTGACCTGCCCTCATATACACTACGTGACCGCAACATGCTCCACGCGATCGCACTATTCATCAACTTGTGCGATCGCGGACACACTTATGCGATCGCAGAGAGTAAATTCCTGGTCCCCTCAATTTGCACTACGCGATCGCGGTTCTTCCTACGCGATCGTAGTGAAGGATTTTTTGCTGCACAAAAACCAGAAAAACAACAAACTTTACAAGTTCAAACATACTCGTTAACCATCCGAAATCAATCCCGAGCCCCTCCGGATCCCAACCAAATTTACCAACACATTATAAATGATCATTCAAACTTAGTGGCACTCTCAAAACACTAAAAATAACATCAAAACACCAAAATCACATCGGATTCAAGCCTAAGAACTTTGAAATTTCTAAATTCCACCAACGATGCCGAAACTATCCAAAACACATCCGATTGACCTGAAATTTTACAGACATATCCAAAATGAAATTACAAACCTGTTCCAACTGTCGGAATTCCATTCCGACCCCAATAGCCTATTTTCCACTGCCGACCGGATATCACCAAAAACTAACTTTCGCCAATTCAAGCCTAATTCTACACCGGACATCACAAAAATATTCTGAACACACTCCTAAGTCCCAAATCACCTAACAAAGCTATCTGAACTATAAAATATACATTCCGAGGTCGTTTACCAATAAGTCAACTCTCGATTGACTTTTCCCACTTTAAGGCTATTTTTAAAGACTAAATGGTTAAACTCTCACTACAACCATTCCGATTCCAAGCCTACCAACTCTAACACATCAAGAACAATATAACCAACCTTGACAATAACTGAAATTATAATGCAGGCTCTACGTAACGACCGACCGGGTCGTTACAAAGGTGCAGTAGTTTGATGGATAATTCCATATTCCGAATATATTTCTGCAAATGGAGATTCATATTCTCCACCTCTATCACTTCTAATCATTTTGATCTTTTTATTAAGTTGATTCTCTACTTCATTCTTGTATTGCTTAAATGCTTCAATTGCTTCATCCTTACTATTAAGCAAATAAATATAACAATATCGAGTGCAATCGTCAATAAAAGTAATAAAATACTTGTTCCCACCTCGAGATGGTGTCGGCTTCATATCGCAAATGTCAGTATGAATTAAGTCTAAAGGATTTGAATTCCTTTCAACAGACTTATAAGGATGTTTTACAAACTTAGATTCAACACATATTTGACATTTCGATTTATTACACTCGAATTTAGGCAATACTTCTAAATTAATTAACTTCCGCAAGGTTTTATAATTGACATGTCCTAAACGAATATGCCATAAATCATTTGACTCCAACAAATAAGAAGAAGCTGAAATTTTATTCATAGTATCAACAACCATTACATTGAGTTTGAAAAGGCCCTCCGTGAGATAGCCTTTTCCAACGTACATTCATTCTTGCTTACAACAACTTTATCAGAAACAAATACACATTTGAATCCATTCTTCACAAGTAAAGAAGTAGAAACTAAATTCTTCCTAATAGTAGGAACATAAAGAACGTTGTTGAGCGTTAACACCTTGCCGGAAGTCATCTTTAGGAAAATCTTCCCATAACCTTCAATATTGGCTGTTGAATTATTTCCCACGAAAATCTCTTCTTCGGGACTAGCAGTAGAGTAAGTCGCAAATGCTTCTTTGACAGCACAAACATGTCGAGTGGCTCCGGAGTCAATCCACCACTCCTTCGGATTTCCAACTAAGTTGCATTCCGAAAGCATTGCACAAAGATCATCAATGTCATCATTCTTCTCCACTATGTTGGCTTGTCCCTTCTTCTTATCCTTTTTCGGGAAGCGACAATCAGGTGCTTTGTGACCAACTCTTCCACAATTGTGGTAGTTGCCCTGCTCCTTAGTCTGTCCAGAAGATCTCTTCCTCTTCTTACTTTTTGGAGCAGTCTCCTCAACGATATTAGCTCCCATGATCGTTGAATTTCCACGAGACTTCTTCTCGGCTGTTTTGTTGTCTTCCTCAATCTTGAGACGAATCACAAGATCTTCCAACTTCATTTCTTTGCGCTTGTGCTTAAGATAGTTCTTGAAATCTCTCCACGAAGGAGGCAACTTTTCCATCATTGCAGCCACTTGAAATGCTTCATTCACGACCATACCTTCAGCAATAAGGTTGTGAAAAATAAGTTGAAAATCCTGAACTTGGGTTCCCACATTTTTGTTGTCTATCATTTTATAGTCTAGAAACTTGGAAACCACGAACTTCTTCAAGCATGCATCTTCTGTCTTGTACTTCTTCTCAAGTGCGTCCCATAATTCTTTCGAAGTATTCATCGCACTGTACACATTGTACAAGTCATCCTCTAAAGCACTTAAAATATAGCCTTTGCAAAGAAAATCTACCTGCTTCCACGCCTCAACAATCATGAACTTTTCATTGTCCGGCATGTCCGCAGCAGGCATTGGAGGCTCTTCACTAGTGAATTTATGCATACCAAATGTGGTAAGCCAGAAGAACACCCTTTGCTGCCATCCTTTGAAGTTGGCTCCTGAAAATTTCCCCGGCTTTCTGCCGGTGGAACAACAGTCCGGCTTGACGAGGCTATCGTCGTTGCCGCAGCAGTCGCAGAAGAATTTCCGTTATCAATTGCCATTTCTCACTGTCAACAACAGAAGAGTTCAATCAATGGAAAAACCAGAACAGTAAACAATACTGTAATTAATAATAAACAGTATGTATAATAAATAAAAACCGAAGTTTTTATATACTGTTTCACAGAAAACGATGAAGTTTTAATGTTCTTCAAATCGATTTTCTGAATTTCAAAATTCTGATGAAGTTTTTATATCTTCAAATCAGAATAATAAAATTCAGACGTAGTAGAAAACACAAAGGTTTTAATCTCCACATACAGAATACAGAATATAATAAAAAATATAATTTCTTTAAGGTTGTTATTAATCTGTATTGCTGTAAAATAAATAAAAGCAGTAAACTTTCTGAAAATACAGAAACAGAAAGTTAGTAGAACATGAACTTCAAAAATGAATTCTGAAAACAGTATAGGAATAAATCGATCCCACTGAATACACAGTGTGTCCTTAAGGAAATTATTCCCCTCAAGTACCCGAGGTTTTGGAATATATCCTCCCAGGATAGAACGATTTAACTCACCGGAGTGTTGGTACCAAAACCGCCGGTGAACAACGAACCACTCGAAGGCTATAAAACACATTGGAATATTTTGTGCAGAAGAAGAAGAAGAAGATCAGAAAATTTAGTAAGTAAAAATTCTGGGATTCAAGGCATATTTATAGCCAATTTCGTACTGTTTCTGAAAAGGTTTTGCAACCTTTCAGAACAGCCTTAGTTGTTGGAACATGTGTGAATCCTTTCAGAACAACCATAGCTGTTTTAAATAGGTGTGAATATTGCGAGAAAATTAAAAACGGATTTAAAATAATCCGGGAAAGAAAAACGGGCCGGATCGGACCGGGTCGCGGGTAGCTGGTCATTCCGGATTTGAATTTTGCGTTAATTAATTTAATTAATTAATTAATTAAATAATTTTGTCCAAAAATATTAATCAATCAATTGATCTTTGACCAAATTCAAATCTGAATCCGAATTCGAAGTCGAAGTCGAGCGAGCGAGCGACGACGGCGACGACGCGAGGCTTGCCTTCTTCTCAACTCTTTAAGAGCTAGACTAGACCGGACCGGGTCGCGGGTCATTCCGGATTTGAATTTTGCGTTAATTAATTAAATAATTTTATCCAAAAAGATTAATCAATCAATCTTTGACCGAAGCCGTGCCGAGCGAGCGACGACGACGACGACAGCGCGAGGCTTGCCTTATTCTCAACTCTTTAAGAGTTAGAAGAAGAGTTTCTCTATATATACACATAGATTTTCTTTCCTTCTTCCAATGAGGAACAAAGTGCACTATTCAAAATTTCACTTCTCTCTATTTCTTTTCTCACCATTTTTTTATTCAGTCTCTTTAAACTACACCAAGATCAAAATAAAGCTACACCAAGATTAAAGACCAACATGAATATGATTCTTATATCCATAATCAGAAGTCACGATCTAAATGATTAGACAAAATGTTTGTTTAATGAATATTATGCTACGCAAATTCAAATTAATCGAATATATCGAACAAAACCGTGTAGCGAGAGGTATAGGTGATAGTACAATAGATAATGTCAGAGGCCCATCATTGTCTCAATAATATAATCAGCGTGCATATAGAGTAGTCTGCTATAAAGCTTTTAAACTGCAGAAACTTACAATGAAAGAAGCCTGTACTCACTCATGACGTTTCCCTCAACCCTCCCCTAGCATCTTGTAGACTTTGGGGTTCATTTTCTCCTCTTAATTACTCTTTCTTTTCCCTTTCTAGGAAGCTGACCTGGGGTGGTTTTGGGTGGGGGTTAGAGGTATTTATACTCATTCTTGGCTACTTAAGATAGTACGTAAAAGGATGCACTGAGCTCCCGTTATATTTGAGAAAGGGTCGGATCATAAGGATCTTATTATATACGCAATATTACCTTATATTTTTGCAAGATGCTGTTTTTACGGTCCGAATCTGTGACCTCCTGGTTACATGACAACAACTTTACCGATTACTCAAAGGTTATTCAAAATAGTAAAAGGTGGTAATTGCTAGAGATCAGATTAATATACATATTATGACTTAATTGTCCAAAGTTAACTTGGTTCAAAATATGTTTAGTCTAAAAGAGGAGTTTCAAATAAAGAAGTCGATCTCAACAACTGAAAAAGTAAAAATAAAATCTAACGGCTTTCTTGGTTTTCAGATGAAGCTGATCTCATCTTTGACTTTTTACGTTGAATATATCAAGACACATCAATTAAAACTAGCATGTAATAGGTGAGCTGTTCTCAAAATAATATCTACCACGTTACATATAAAATGGAGTATTATTAGTTCTATAATTTTAAATTTATTTAGTATGACGAAAATATTTTACACGCCGATAAAACCAATTTTCTTGCATAATCCATTTGAAACACACATTTAGCTTCTTCTTTTTAAATGAAAATAAAAATCTAATTTCAACATTAAATAAAATGCTAACTCAGAAAATCACAGGAAGCCTCCTTTGCAAAATTGATTAATTTACAAAAATGACAAGAGTTAGAGGGGAAAGAAAACGAACAAGCACAGAAGAAGAAATTTCCTCTTGTTGAAAATATTGAAGAAATAAAATTACAATTTTATGAACCCTAACTCTATTTTTCCAAAACTAGGCGGAAAATTTTATATCCAAACGTAAAACCTAAAAACATATACCCTGGCTATCTGATAGATTTCTTGAAGTACAAAAGTTTTTGCAGAAGCCCTTGTATTTCCTCCATTGATCACTTATATCCCTGGCAATTTTTTTTGCGTCATTTGCAGTCCCTAAAAGCCCTCTTCTTGTAAACCCCACTGTGTATAATCCATTTTCCCCTTTCCAACCATTTGGAAATGGTGTTTTTGGCATCCCTTGTTCTGTGAAGAAGTCAGTTCCCTACAAATTTAATTAAAGAAAATTAGCATTTAAATTAAAAAATTTAATAACTGCTTCAAAAAATAGAGTAAGTTATACATCTTGCCAATCAAGAAAAAAAAATTATATCTGCTAGACAAATATACCAAAAATATACACGATTATGTGCAAAATATGTATATTATACATTAATACCAAAAAGTACAAATTTTTCCGCCATTATTTTTGGGAGCGACTATAAAGTATAATTTTTCCTAAAAATATCTCTTGATAATTAAGCCCAAGAATTAATTATAAATTTGAATTTTGTCAATTTTGGTCAATGCATCAATATAAATTTTTAAAAAAGAAAAATTTGTTTGCATGTGAATCCTGAATTCCTAGTCTAATCTCATCTTCCCCTAGATGACCTAAAAGTCTAAGCAAGTTGGTACTTTGACTACATCTAAAGCACAGAACATATACCACTATGCATGGTCTACTAAGTGCACTCTCCTATACATATATATATTGTTGATGAAATATTCATTTCTTTGATCAATTTTGGACCACAAAAAAAAGAAAGTCACTCTAATAAAAACATTTAAAAATTTAATAATAGTGGCTCTTAGATATCTATTATTATATAGTACACAGGATATGAAGATAATAATTGAGACATGAGTTGTCATTCTAGTACTCCTATCCTCTGGGAAGTACATACAATAGAGTTTATCAAATTAAAACTCCATATAAGTTTATTTTCCCTTTTCATTTGGGTCGTGCCACGAAAAATTAATGCAGAAAATAGATAAAATAGTTGGGGGGATGATAGGGAAAAGTCCAGACAAATGAGATCAGAAATTCTCTTTTTGATTTAAGAAACGTTTTGTAGCCTACTGCATGTGTAAGAATGAAAGTGATGTGAGATTGAGAGTAAAGATAAAACTAGAAACTTTATCAGGCAACAACAAAATCCTCATTGGCTTATTATCCATTTTGTCATTGCTCCATGCATACTATTTTTTTGTTTATTTTTATTTTGAAACCTACAAATTTATACTTAAATAAAAATACTACCTTAAGCCAAGAAGGAACATTGCTTTTGTATCCAGTTGCTAGGATTATTGAATCAAATTCTCCTTCTTTTCCATCAATAAACTTTGCTCCTATTTTAGTTATCTCCTTCACACCGTGCATAATCTGCAAGAATATACACAAAAAAATTAAAAATTAAAATCACCATTACCAAATATAGAGAAAAAAGAAACTAAAAATACCCAAGATTTAATTTGACAAAAGCAAGATTTTTTGTGAATTTACCTGAATTTTTCCATTTCTTATTTGTGACAATGCACCAACGTCGAGTACCGGAGTTTTTCCGGTGGCATTTTTGAGTTCAAGTGGACCGGTTTTGGGTCGCCGGAGACCTAATTTGTCTGTGCTACCTAAAGTCAAATTGGCTACTAATAATAGGAACTTGTCAACTACTCTTATAGGCAACCATTTGAGAAGTGCCATAGCTATTGAAAATGTTGATATCCCTAACATTTCCCTTGGTAAAATATGCACCTGCATAAAAAAACATTAAATTAAAAATTAGCCAAATGAAATTAGCTTAAAACATGCCCTAACTTAATACATACTTTTAATTTTTTTCCAAAAATTATGAAAAATGTACCTACATAAAATAAATAGAATGGTGTAACAAGGAAAGCTAATCTGGGATTTTACTTTGTTGTTGTTGTTACTCTGCATCATCCGACTAATTACCCCGAGAAGTACCACTTAGGGGTGAAACGCTTTCTACCCAAAGCGATCCTATTAATAACGTTCAAATCCGAGACTTTAGGTTAAGAACCACGCCGCCATAATAATTCAACACAACAACAAAAAATTTAATGTAATCTCATAAGTGGGGTTTGAGAAGAATAGCGTATACAAAGACATTACTTAAGATAGACCTAGAGAGACCGTTTTTAATAGACGCACAGCTCAAGAAACAGCTAAATTAGCCCCCACAATAAATGGAAAGAAAAAAATAAAAAGATAAAAAGGAGGAAAGGGAAATGTACTTACAGAATTTCTGACGACCATGTGAGGGATGGCATTATGTCTACAAAGGTCCAAGCTAACTTCCATACCAGAATTTCCACAACCAATAACCAAAACCCTTTGATTATTAAACTCAGTACCAGACTTATAAAGACTAGTATGCATTAATGTTCCTTTAAACTTATGAATCCCTTGAATTTCAGGTATAACTGGTTCTGCATTTTCCCCTGTAGCCACAATCAACCACTTTGATAGATACAAAAAATCTTGAGTTTCCACCTTCCAAAATCCACTAACATGATCAAATTCTGCAACATTTACAGACTGTTTAAACTTAGGAATTATACCAAAGTGTTTAGCATAATCCTCTAAGTAAGAAATGAACTGTTTTTTTGAAGGGTATTTAGGGAAATTATCAGGAAAACCAAATAATGGGAGTTGACAAAACTGTTTAGGGAGATGAAGTTTTAAACGATCATAGGTTTTTTGTTGCCATAAAGAAGCAATACAATCACTTCTTTCAAGAATAAGTGAAGGGACTCCATTTTCTTTAAGAGAAGCTGAAACTGCTAAACCAGAAGGTCCAGCACCTACTATTATAGGTCCATTAACCCATAACCATTTTGGTTGTTCATCACTTTTTTCTTCTTCTTTACAAGAACCCATGTTCAGAAAAATAAGAAAGAGAAGCACTTTTTTTGCTTTAGCCTTTTCAAAACAAAAAAAGCGTAATAACTCAGAGTTTCCTCTGTTTTTTGCACTCTGTAATACTAGTAGCTAGCTCTCTGTTTCTTTTTACTCTGAGAAAGTGTAGAATGAAACAAGTGGGAATTTAAAGAGGAATGTAGGTGGGGGTGGTTGGGTTAGGGGGTAGGGTTGTTTTTGTTGTGGAGTGGGGTGGATTAGTAGAGTATTTGAGTTTCCTTTTTTAAGGATTTTTGTTTTTTTCTTTTAATACTAGTATTTCACTGCATAGAATGAAGAGAAAACAGGGGAAAAGAAAACAGAGGGTTTTAAATGAGGAGTGTGTGTGTGTAAATGGAGGCGTGAAGGTTAAGGAAGAGATTTGGTTCTCTTTCTCAAGGCTCTTTCTTCTCTCTGCTGCAGAGTTTTGGGGTTGCGCTAAGGAAAGGTATTAAGGCCAATGTGCTTTGTAAATCAATACTCTTTAAAAGCAGTAATTAATAAAAGGTTGAAAGAGATTGTTTTCGCGGTTTCAACGTGTGACCATCTGGACACATGACAACACCTTTATCAAGATACGGCAATGCTACTTTTTATAAAGCTAATGAATAATTTATGAAATTTTACGATAAAGTTTAATAATACTATAGGTTATTGAAAAGTAATTAAATAGAATATTTTGAGTGAATTGGTAAATCCATTAAAAAGGTAAGTATAACCATGAATCAGTAACCTAAAAATGATAAACAATTATATAAACAGGTACTCCCTCCGGTTCAAAATAAGTGATTTTTTATTTGTTTTCACGCAGATTAAGAAATTCATCTTTTAGCATTAATTAACAATAAAATTGACCATATTAACCTTTCATATCCCACATAAATACTCCTAACACATACTCCAACACTATTTACTCCAAGGACAATGTAGAAAAAATAATAATTAATTCATTCTTGAAATCTGAAAAAATCACTTATTTTGGATTACAAGAAAATGGGCAGAATATCACTTATTTTGGTCCGGAGGGAGTATTTTTTTTGCATTAACAATGAAGATTAATCAATTGTAGCATGCTACTTTTAATAACTTATTCGAGTTATGAATTTTTATTTGTTATTTGTTATTTTTAATAGAAATTGAGCATTTTATTCATCTCCAAAAATAAAAAGTACACTGAGCTGAGGGAGTCAAAACATGATATCTCCTCCCTAGTTCATCTTGTAAGATAGAATCAACTATCTTATAGCATTTTGAGATGAGGTAAATGGATCTGAAAAAAAATGAGGACTCCAACCTATACAATAAGGTCCTCTAATAGTTAGTACCCCTACACATGTATAAAAAATGATGATCATGGTGGTTCAAAGGCTATGTTTGATTCTTCAATTTTGACCTTCTAAGAACAAGCATATTCCACCTATCCATCAAGCCTCTCACTTGAGGTGGTAGATCAGCAAAATCATGAAACACTTGTGCGACTCTCTCTGTGACAGTGTTTAAGGGTGAGATTGACTGAACTATGAATTCTTTAAGCTCCTCTACTTCTTTTGAGATCCTCCAGGGAGTTGCATATCGACCATTTACGCACTCTACAAGCAACTTTCAAACACTTTCAACAGTAATATATTGCAACCCATTCGACAAGCACCATTTAATGCCATGATGCAAAGCAGAGGCCTCTGCCCAGTTGCTGGTACCAGTGTCTAGAGGTAGGGAGTATTCAAAAATAAGGTAGCCATCTTTGTCTCTGATCACACCTCCACCACCACAATTACCTTCTTTACAGCTACCATCGAAATTTAGTTTGACAAATTGAGGAGTAGGCCTGGTCCATTTAACAATAATGGATTTTTTCAAAGAGAATTGTGCTTCTCATAAGCTTGCTAAAGTCATCCCAGTTAGGAGACAATTGAAACTATTGGAATTAATTATTAACGAGTTGAGTTACGGAGAAAAGTATTAAAGAAAGGGACCTCCTCACATTTTCTCTAACATTGTCATATTTGGCCTTGCACCTTGCTCTCCAAATTTCCCAAGAGGCAATAACAGGCAGACATCTACCAACGAGTGTATGGACTGGATTTCTCACCTTGGACTGTAACACCCCAATATTTTAAGTGAGGACATATTGGACATTTAGAAAATAATTTAAGTCCAAAAAAAAGAACTAACTAAATATACAAAACAGAAGAAAAGGAAAAAAAAGTTAGGAATTTAAAACAAAGGGCCGAAGCCCATTAAAACATCTTCCAAAAAAATTGAAAAGGGTTAGAGAGCTTCAGACATCTTTATGAAGGAAACCAAGCAGAAAACTTCGGAACGGCAAAAAAAAAGAACAAGAGCAGAGAAAAAAAGGAAATGAGAAAAAAAAAAAGAAGAAAGCTTTGGGCAAAGGCCTTAAGAAGAACAGGGAGTTAAAATTGAAAGTATTAAAACTCTCCTTCGACTCAAGAAGTTAACCTTCTTCTCTTCACCTGTTGAATTATTTCATTGCATCTATGCAATTTCATGTAGTACAAAAGAATTCAATATCATTTTTCTCTTATATATAAGAAATATACAATTACTATGAGATAACAAGGCTATAAAGGTTTGATTTAAGCACTGATAGGTCTAATTTTAGAGAATAAATTATACTAAATAGTTTAAAATTGATAATTATGGACTAGTTCTATGATTAAATATAAATCCACAAATTAAGACCCAAACATGAACCCCGATGATTGGGTATTCGAAATTAGCTATGAATTAGCCTACACACAAAAAATTAACGTGAGATCGATATTATGTAATTATAGATTGATTGGAGGAATTTGTACGGATTGCTCGAGGTGAAACATTTGGTATTTCGTCATGAGTACTGTGAGTAGTAATCTTACCGCAATTTATGTTTTCATACTTGCATGATAATATGAATATGTTACCGATTATTTTGAGTTGCATGTGGGACAAGTCTTTTACTCGATATGATACCGAAATAGTTATTTGAGATGATTACCTTGATTTTAAATATTTTCGTTGTCACTAGATTTGTTTTACCGTTACTTCAATTTAATGTCATCGAAATGAAATTATATGATTTGATAAGAATCGAAATACCCATTATTATTTTAAAATATTTTCTACAAGTATATACGGATTACAGAGACAAGTATAAACGGGAGTAGACATTGAAGGATCCCGTAGCTAACGGCAGGTTCGTTAGACCTGGTGTACCTTGTAATTACTGATTACCGTTACAGCCCTCGCTAGTGGGAAGGTATAACTAGCATACCGTTACCGATTTCCCTCGAGTAGGGACTACCGTTATATTTGACTTCTTGCGAAGAAGTTCACAGCTATACCGTTTACATGATCCGTTCATTGAAACCTCACAAATATGAATATTGATATTCACTACAAGAAAAACATGATGAGACTGAAATTTATTTATTATTTCTGAAATGGAATTTTTATGTTATTTTCGGTTTGATATACTAGCATGTTTTCTGACTTGCCCAAAGTAAAATAGTTGTGGTTAAGTGCTATTACGCACTGAGCTAGCGACTCATTTCTCACTAATTTTTTTACAGAGACAACACTAGACGCGGGCGAGGATTTGGTTAATTAGAGCGCACATGTTGATAGTTCTTGGTGAGCCTCGCACTTGTTCGCGTGGGCGGAGATTTTATTTATTGTTATGGTCGTTCTTGGAAATCTTAGAGTCGCTCCGTAGTCATCATTTTTGGTGTCATGAGTATTATTTTGTCATTATAGTCTTATGTTGAGTATTGTTCTTTATTATCAAAGTTGGAGATAAATTAGTATTTTTAGTTGTTATTGGGTTGATTAGCAATGGTGGAGGCTTGTTTTGGTTAATTGCTAAGTTGTCGATCAGTTGGTTTGATATTGGTTGGACGGAGATTTTATTTATTGTTATGGTCGTTCTTGGAACTCTTAGAGTCGCTTCGTAGCCATCATTTTTGGTGTCATGAGTATTATTTTATCATTATAGTCTTATGTTGAGTATTGTTCTTTATTATCAAAGTTGGAGATAAATTAGTATTTCTAGCTGTTATTGAGTTGATTAGCAATGCGGAGGTTTGTTTTGTTTGTTGTTGATTTTGATACATGAAATTTTTTGGATAGTCCAAAAAGCAGGAGAAGCTCTGTCCGATTTTCTGTAAAATACCGATGAGGCTTACTTGGGGGCACTTGCTCCTGAGCGTCGGTCACGATCCAAAATTGGGTCGTGACAAAGTTGGTATCAAAGCTTAGGCTTTAAGTCCCGAGTCATAGAGCAATGTTTAGTAGAGTCTTGTGCATGGGTATGTAGGCGCCCATACATATGATGGTGAGGCTACTGAACATCTAGAAATGTTTTCCCTTCTTTCATTCTTTGATCGTGCGTTGAGATAACCTGAAATTGACTTTGGAATATTTCTTTCGCAGATGGCTAGGACACGCACACCTCATCTGTTGGACGTGGTGTTGGACATGGTACTACCAGGGGTGGCGGTCAAGTTGGGTTTCATCAAACTAGAAGACATACTACTCCTCAACCTGAAGTTGGGAACATGGGCCAACCCCAAGTTGTTATGCCAGACCAAGTGCAAGGGCAAGGTGTTCAGGATGTTCCACCACCAGTGCCAACTGTTGTACCTACTATTGTCTTACCTGCGGACGTAGTGGCAAGGTTATTGAATGTGTTAGAGGCATTGGTGCCTACGCAGGGGGGAAGTTCAGCTCCTCAGGCTACTTTACAAACACAAGCACCTACACAGACTTAGACTTTCGAAAATAAGGAAGTATCCCTACAAGAGTTCCTGAAATTGAAATCACCAAAATTTATAGGTTCTGATAATTCAACAGATCCTCAAAGTTTCTTGGATGGGACACTCAAGGCATTACATGCTCTAGGATGTTCTAGTGAGAGAGTCGTGGTGCTCGCAGCATACAAACTAGAGGATACGACCAATACCTGGTAAGAAACTATGTTGCTAGGAAGGCCAGCAGGAGCAACACCACTGACATGGGACGAGTTCACTAAGTTGTTCATGAATCATTTTCTTCCAGACAACTTGATGCAAAAATTAAACTTTGAGAGATTGGTTCAGACTCCATATATGGGTGTGTCAACATATAACACCAAGTTTTGTAAGTTGGCTAGATATGCTTTGTACTTAGTGCCTACTGAAGAAGTTCGAGTTCAGAGGTTCGTTGATGTATTGGTCGGTCGGTTATACACTGTAGTAGCCCCACAGATAAAGACTTTATCCTACTCTGATGCAGTCGACCTTGCTAGAAAAATTGAAAACAAGGGATGTGATGAGCGTGCAACTAGTGATTTACGTAAGAAGGCCAAGACATGAGGGTCTTTCAGTGGCGATTTTAGTAAAAATTGAAAAACAGGAAATCAGGGACAACAACAACAGGGTTCTCAGACGGGACACACTTGTCTTCACAGACCACATTACAGACAAGGTACTAGGGGGATCACCAACATCTAGACATCGTAATTCTGGGCAGATATATGCCACTAGTCCAGTCTGCTAGACCTGTGGTAGATAAGGTTTGGGCCAGTGTCGTGTTCTAACTAGAGAGTGCTTTCGGTGTGGCCAGTTGGGACATCACTTGAGGGATTTTCCTCAGCCTCCGAGGAATTTCAACCAGGCTTCTATTCAGTCAACTGCACCTACTCAGACTACTCGTAATACAACAGGTGGTACATGTACAGGAAATAGAGATCGAGGTGCTGGGGACCGTGCTATTGTGACTCAAGGACAAGGGAATGTTGGTAGAGGTTAGGAGAGAGTTTTTGCATTTACTAGACAGGATGCTCAGGCCTCGAATGTTGCGGTTACAAGTATTCTTTCTGTCTGTTCATTTGATGCACTTACGTTGATTGATTCGGGATCTACTCTCTCCTATGTGTCCTCGTACTTTGCTTTGATTGACCCGGGATCTACTCACTCATATGTGTCCTCGTACTTTGCTTTGAGGTTTGGTAGACAACCTGAGCTATTGAATGATCCTTTTCAAGTTGCTACTCCTGTTGGAGAATCTCTATTAGCTGAATATGTGTATCGTGCTTGTCAGATTCGGGTTGAGGGTAGAGATACTATAGCTGATCTTATTGTGCTTGATATGATTGACTTTGACATGCTGATAGGAATGGATTAGTTATCTTCTTTCTATGCTATCGTCAATTGTCATGCGAAGATAGTCAAGTTTGTGATACCAAACGAACCTACTTTTTTTCTAAAAGGGGGTCAGGTTCCAAAGACTTGCAAAATTGTATATTTTGTGAAGGCTCAACGACTTCCGAAGAAAGGTTGCTTTGGTCTCTTAGCTATTGTAAATGACACAAGAAAGGGAACAATTAGTATAGAAAATGTACCAGTAGTGAGACAATTTTCTGATGTATTTCCTGAGGATTTACCAGGATGGCCTCCAGTACGAGAAATAGACTTTGGTATGATTTGCCACCTTACACACAACCCATATCAATACTGCCATATCAGATGGTACCAACAGAGCTGAAGGAGCTAAAACATCAACTACAAGATTTGTTAGATAAGGGTTTTATCAAACCGAGTATATCACCATGGGGTGCACCAGTATTGTTCGTAAATAAGAAAGACGGATCCCTGAGAATGTGCATTGACTACATGCAGTTGAACAAGATAATAATACGCAATAAATATCCTTTGCCTCGTATAGATGACATGTTTGATCAACTAGTTACAAGGAGCTGCCCACTTTTCAAAGATTGATCTCCATTCCAGTTATCATCAACTTAAAATCAAAGATGAAGATATTTTTAAGACTGCTTTCAGAACTCGATACGGGCACTATGAATTTCTTGTGATGCCTTTCGGACTGACTAATGCTCCAGCTGCATTCATGGATTTAATGAATAGGGTGTTCAAGCCGTTTCTCGATAGATGTTTTATAGTATTTATTGATGATATCCTGATATATTCTCGTAGCCAAGGAGAACACGAGAATCATCTCAGAACTGTGTTGCAGACATTGCGAGAACATCGACTTTATGCTAAGTTCTCGAAGTGTGAATTTTGGCTAGACTCGGTATCATTTCTGGGGCATGTTGTTTCCGAAGATGGAATTATGGTAGATCCTAATAAGACAGAAGATGTGCAGAAATGGCCCAAGCCTACTTCTCCTATAGAGATTCACAACTTTTTAGGCTTAGCAGGCTATTACAGGCGTTTTGTGCAGGATTTCTCTAGAATAGCAGCGCCACTGACCAAGCTAACATAGAAAAATGCAAAGTTTCAGTGGACAGGAATGTGAGCAAAGCTTTCAAAAACTCAAAACGTGTCTGACAACTGCACCATTATTTGCCTTACCATCAGGTTCTGGAGGATTTTCAGTATTCTGTGACGCCTCGAGGGTGGGATTAGGATGTGTTCTCATCCAAAAGGGTCGTTTTATAGCTTATGCTTCGAGACAATTGAAAAAGAACAAGCAAAACTATCCTACACATGATTTGGAGATGGCTGCAACAATATTTGCTCTAAAAATTTTGAGGCATTATCTATACGGCGAAACTTGTGAGATATATACTGACCATAAAAGTCTGAAGTATATCTTTCAGCATA
Source organism: Nicotiana undulata (assembly GCA_005239495.1). NCBI lineage: Eukaryota > Viridiplantae > Streptophyta > Magnoliopsida > Solanales > Solanaceae > Nicotiana > Nicotiana undulata. The sequence goes on along the minus strand of MDKH01153951.1, from coordinate 33,636 downwards.
TAGATCTGAATCTTCGGCAGCACCATTGGATGGAACTACTCAAAGACTATGATTGTTCTATTTTGTATCATCCTGGAAAAGCCAATGTGGTGGCAGATGCATTGAGCAGAAAATCTATAGGGAGTTGGCACATATAGTCCATGCAAAGAGACTTTTGGCCAAAGATATTCAGAGACTAGAAGATGCAGGTATTAGATTTAGTGTCGGAAATTCAGAGGCATTGTTGGCTTGTGCTCAGGATAAGTCTTCATTAGTTGAGCGCATTAAGGCCACCCAATATGAGGATGAACGATTATGCAAATACATATATGAGGCCTTAGCTGGTAAAAGCAAGGATATGATTGTTGAAAGTGATGGTATGCTTCGAATGGGGAACAAGATATGTGTAGCAGATGTAGATGGGTTGAGACACTCTATTCTTGAAGCCCACAACTCTAAATACACCATAAATCCTGGATCCACAAAAATGTACCATGACCTGAAGCAATTTTATTGGTGGGAAAGTATGAAGAAAGATGTTTCTAACTTTGTTTCTAGTTGTTTGACGTGTCAGCAAGTCAAAGCTGAGCATCAGCGACCAGCAGGACTACTACAACAAGTTGAGATTCCAGAGTGGAAATGGGAAAGAATTACTATGGATTTTGTCACCGGTCTACCACGAACTCTTAGAGGTTATGATTCGGTGTGGGGAATTGTAGATTGACTGACAAAATCAGCACACTTTTTGCCTGTGAAGACTACATATGGTGGAGTGAGGTATGCACAAATACTTATGAACGAAATTGTTCGACTTCACGGAGTTCAAATATCCATCATCTCTGATAGAGGATCACAGTTCACTTCACGCCTTTGGAAATCTTTTCAAGAAGCATTGGGTACACGAGTAGATCTTAGTACTGCATTTCATCCACAGACATACGGGCAGTCTGAACGTACTATACAGATCTTGGAGGATATGTTGAGAGCTTGCATTCTTGAGTTTGGAGGTAGTTGGGACACTTACTACCTTTAGCTGAGTTTGCTTACAACAATAGCTTCCAGTCCAGTATTCAAATGGCACCGTACGAAGCATTGTAAGGTAGAAGATGTCGTTCTCCTATCGAATGATTTGAAGCTGGTGAGACTAACTTATTAGGACCTGACTTAGTACAAGAAGTTATGGACAAAGTCCAGTTGATCAGACAGAGATTGCTTACAGCTCAAAGCAGACAAAAGTATTATGCTGATAAGAGAAGAAGCGATTTAGTGTTCACAATTGGAGATAAAGTGTTCCTACGAGTCTCCCCAATGAAAGGTGTGATGTGGTTTGGAAAAAGAGGCAAGTTGAGCTCCAGGTTTATAGGACAGTATGAGATACTAGATCGAGTGGGGGCTGTGGCTTACCGTTTGGCACTAATTCCTGAGTTGTCCTTTATTCATCCAGTGTTTCATGTCTCAATGCTAAGAAAATGTATATCAGACTCATCTCAGGTGCTTGAAGCACCAACTATACCGCTAGATGAGTAGTTGTCTTACGAGGATGAGCCGATGAAAATTGTTGATAGACAACTAAGAAAGCTACGATTAAAAGAGATTGTGTTCGTTAAAGTTTTATGGATAAATCATACCGTTGAAGAAGCTACTTGGGAAGTAGAAAAAGATATGCAAGCAAAGTATCCCCATTTATTCCAGTTTACAGGTACGCACTTGAGTTAAATTCGGGGACCAAATTTCATAAGGTGGGGAGGATGTAACACTCAATATTTTAAGTGAGGACATCTTGGACATATAGAAAATAATTGAAGTCCAAAAAAAAGAACTAACTAAATAAACGAAACAAAAAAAAAGGAAAAAAAGTTAGGAATTTAAAATAAAGGGCCGAAGCCCATTAAAACATCTTCCAAAAAATTAAAAAGGGTTAGAAAGCTTCAGAAACCTTTCTGAAGGAAACGATGTGGAAAGCTTCGGAACGACAAAAAAACGAGCAGAGAAAAAAAAAGGAAAAGAGAAGAAGAAGAAAGCTTTGGGCAAAGGCCTTAAAAAGAATTGGGAGTTGAAATTGAAAGTATTAAAGCTCTCCTTCGACTGAAGAGGTTAACATTCTTCTCCTCATCTGTTGAATTATTTCACTGCATCTATGCAATTTCATGTAGTACAAAAGAATTCAATATCATTTTTCTCTTATATATAAGAAATATACAATTACTATGGAGATAACAAGGCGATAAAGGTTTGGTTTAAGCACTGATAAGTATAATTTTAGAGGAATAAATTATACTAAATAGTTTAAAATTGTTAGTATTATGGACTAGTTCTATGATTAAATATAAATCAACAAATTAAGACTCAACTATGAACCCCGATGATTGGGTGTTCGAAATTAGCTATGAATTAGCCTAAACAAGAAAATTAACGTGAGATCGATATTATGTAATTATAGATTTATTGGAAGAATTTGTACGGATTGCTCGAGGTGAAGCATTTGGTATTTCGTCATGAGTACCGTGAGTAATAATCTTACCGTAATTTGTGTTTTCATACTTGCATGATAATATGAATATGTTACCGATTATTTTGAGTTGCATGTGGGACAAGTCTTTTACTCGTTATGATACCGAAATAGTTATTTGAGATGATTATCGTGGTTTTAAATATTTTCGTTGTCACTAGATCTATTTTACCGTTACTTGAATTTACTATTATCGAAATGAAATTATATGATTTGATAAGAACCAAAATACCCTATATTGTTTTAAAATATTTTCTACAAGTATATCGTGATTGTTTCTACACCTAAGGTAGAAGGTTAGTAGGTAGTTTATCGTGTTCACCGATAGGCTTAATAGCACGCATTTCCCTTCATACAAGTATAACATGTTCACAGTATGTGGTTATGTTTTACCTGAAGTATTGTATTCCTTGTTGCTATTATTGGATACTATTTATCCTTTATTACAGTATGTGATTTTTTCTTCTTTTTTTTTTATTTCATCTTTCTTCCTTCCTTGCTTCCCTCTTCTTCTTCTTGCCCTTCTTGAGCGGAGGGTCTATTAAAAACAGCCTCTCTGCCTGCATTAGTTAGGGGTAAGGTCTGCGTACAAACTACCCTCCCCATACACCACATGTTGGGATCAAATTGTTGTTGTTGTTGTTGTTGTTGTTGTTGTTGTTGTTGTTGTTGTTGTTGTTGTTGTTGTTGTTGTTGTTGTTGTTGTTGTTGTTGTTGTTGTTGTTGTTGTTGTTGTATATACGGATTACAGAGACAAGTATAAATGGGAGTAGACATTGAAGGATACCGTAGCTAACGGCAGGTTCGTTAGACGTGGTACACTTTGTAATTTCTGATTACCGTTACAACCCTCGCTAGTGGGAAGGTAGAACTAGCATACCATTACCGATTTCCCTCGAGTAGGGACTACCGTTATAATTGACTTCTTGCGAAGAAAAGCACAGCTATACCGATTACATGATCTGTTCATTGAAACCTCCCAAATGTGAATATTGATATTATACAGTGGTTACTGATCTTATTACTGAATTGTTAATTGTATTATATTTCAAGAAAAACATGATGAGACTAAAATTTTTTTATGGTTTTTGAAAGGGCATTTTTATGTTATTTTCGGTTTGATATACTAGCATGTTTTCTGGCTTGTCTCCAAGTAAAAACGGTTATGGTTAAGTGTTATTACTCACTGAGCTATCGACTCATTCCCCGCTATTTTTTTTTTACAGAGACAGCAGTAGACGCGGGCGAGAATTTGGTTAATTAGAGCGCACATGTTGATAGTTATGGACGTTCTTGGAACTCTTAGAGTCGCTCCGTAGTCATCATTTTTGGTGTCATGAGTATTATTTTTTCATTATAGTCTTATGTTGAGTATCGTTCTTTATTATCAAAGTTGAAGATAAATTAGTATTTTAAGTTGTTAGTGGGTTGATTAGCAATGGTGGAGGCTTGTTTTGGTTAATTGATAAGTTGTCGATTGGTTGGTTTGATATTAGGATTTGTTCTTTGTTGATTTTGATACGGGAAAATTTTTGGATAGTCCAAAAACAGGGAAAACTCTGTCCGATTTTCTGTAAAATATCAATGAAACTTACTTGGGGGAACTTGCTCCCAAGTGCCGGTACGATCCTAAATTGGGTTGTGACATGAACCTTCACCAATTCACCATTAATTGTCTATATGGAATGTCTGAGAATGCAATGCCCATATGTCCACATAAAATTTTCCATATCTCTTTCGCAAATGAGCTATTGCACAATAAGTGATCTACATTTTCTACACCCGGAGAACCACAGCAGCAACATTTGGGAGATATAGAGTATCCCAACCTGGTCACTCTTGTAACGATAGGAATTTTGTCTCTCAAGGCCCTCCAAACAATAAAATTGATCTTGAAGGGGACACCTTTTTGCTAATTCATAATATTCACCCAAGATTTTTGTTTCTTTTACCTAAATAACTGCCAGGCTGAGGCCACTGAAAATGTTCCGTTGTTGTTAGCTATCCATTTTGGATCCTCAAGAGTCGCAGAATTCAAACTAATCTGTAAGTTATTAACTTTATCCACAACATGTTGAGGAAGCAGAAGATCCAGACCTTCTCAATTAATTTGGTTGTTCATAAACATATCAGAAAGCTTCACATTCTTAGGTTTATGGTTCAGAGGTAAGAAGTTACACAAGGAACCCAATTGTGGTCAGTTATCAAACCAAAAGGATGCATCGCCTCTATTAATCTTCCATAGAATTTGTTTGTCAATAATCTTTTTGATCTTGCACATATCATTCCACGACTGAGATTCGCCAGAATACCATAGCTTGACTAAAGGATGGATTCTCTGACAATATTTGTCCATAAGAAAACTCTTCCACAAGGATTGACCTATTCTAAAGTTCCACCTTTGTTTTGCTGTGAACACATTACAAATGTCCTAATTTTTTCTGAAATTAGTACCTCCCTCTTCATACAGAAAACAAAGATTACCCCACGAAGTCCAGTGATATCTTTTCTTTTCTGCTGAACCTCCCCAAAAAATCTGTTCAACACTCTTTCTATCTGGTTAAGAACACCTTCTGGGGGATGGATTGCGGCTAGAAGATGAGTTGGTAATGCCATCAACACATGTCTGATTAATAATTCCCTACTACCAGTGGAGAAAAAATTTGAATGTCACCCTGAGTTTCTGTTGATAACTTTGGTTATCATTTCAGAGAATATGGAAATCTTTTTCGTCCCAACATATAGCGGACATCCCAAGTATTTGATAGGTAGGACTTTGTGCTCCATCTGAGTGGTCCCTTCTCTCATCTGGTGGTGTGTTGGGAGCAAGTATAACACATGACTTTTGCTTATTGACCAATTGTCTTGAGATTTTCTCATATCTAGTAAGAGCCTCCATCAAAAGTACCAACGATTTCCTGCATCCACTAGAAAAAAGAATGATATCATATGCAAAGGCAAGGTGATTAATTAAGGGTACATTCTTATTCATATGAAAACCTTTAAAATCATAAAGAGAAGTAATAAGATTTAATTTTCTGAAAAGATATTCAGCACATATGACAAATAGAGAAGGAGAGATAGGATCTCCTTGTCTTAGGCCTCTTTCATATTTGAAAAAAGCTTGTCTAGTGCCATTAACAAGTAAAGAATAGCAGTTACTAGAGATATGTCTAAAAATAATATCAATCCAAATCTCACAAAAGGCAAGTTGCCACATAAGAACACATGGATATGACCATGACACCCTATCATATTCCTTGGCCATATCCAATTTCAAAACAACATTTTCTTTCTCATTTGGTTTTCCAATATCTTGAATGATTTCTTGTGCAAGTAAAATATTTTATGTAATGGCTCTACCTTTTACAAAGCCACTTTGATTCCAGCTAATCAAATCAGGTAAAATAATGCTCAATATGGAATTAAGTAACTTAGCAAAGAGTTTACTAATAACATTGCATAAGCTAATAGGTCTTATGTCATTAAAATGTTGGGGAGAGGGGACTTTGGGAAGCATGACTATGCATGTATGTATAAACCACCTATAAATTTCTGCTCCACAAACTAAAAATAAATGATTGAACAATATCAGAAGTAACAATGGACCAATAGGTTTGAAAACTTTTTGCAGTAAAGCCATCCAAGCCAGGTGAACTATCTGGATCCATTGAAAGGATACAGGATTTCAATTCCTCCTTAATAGGAAATGCAATCAACTTGTGATTAACATCATATGAAATAGCAGGTTCTATAATATCCAAATCAGAGAAATCATTCTACTCATGTTTTTGGGAGAAGAGACCCTGAAAATATCTCACTGCAGCTTCTAAGACCTTGTAATGACCCAGCAGGTTATTTCAAGAGTTATAGCTCTGTTTCTCCCATTTTTGCTTATTATTTGATTTACGGCTATATTTTATCGTATCGTATTAGTTGGTTCGGGTCCGGAGTGGTTCAAAGTGAATTGAGACACTTAGTCTCTTTGGATAAGATTGAGTTGGAAACAAAGTCAACTAGATGTTGACTTATGTATAAACGGTCTCGAATTTGAATTTTGATGGTTCTTTTAGCTCCGTTAGGTGATTTAGACTTGGGAGCGCATCCGGAATGTAATTTGGAGGTCTGTAGTAGAATTAGGCTTGAAATGACGAAAGTTGGAAATTTTACGATTTTGGTCGACCGTAGAAAATAGATATCAGGGTGGGAATGGAATTTTGAAAGTTGGAGTAGGTTTGTAGTGTCATTTATGACGTGTGTGTAAAATTTGAGGTCATTCGGACGTGGTTTGGTAGGATTCGGCGTCGTTTGCGGAAATTACAAGTTTAGAAGTTCTTAGGCTTGAATCCGAGGGTAATTTGGTATTTTGATGTTGTTTGGAGTGATTTGAAGGTGAGACTAAGTTTGTATGGGGCTATTTGACTTGTTGGAAGGTGCGCATACTTAGTCGCAGGTGCGAAAGGCCTGGGCAGAAAGTATAAATAGAACACTTCGCGAATTTTGGTTTATTTCCACTATTTTCAAGTCGGTTTTTGGAGCTTTTGGAGTGATTTGAAGGGATGTTAAGGGTTTTCAGTGAGGTAAGTTGCTTGATCTCTAATACTCCTAACTATGGTGTTTTCCCGTTGTTTTATCATAGAATTAGTGGAAATTAGGGGTGAAAATGAGGGGTTAGGGCTTGGGATTTTGGAGAGTTAGATTTGAGGATTTGAGGGACCAAACGATATCGAATTTTGATAAATTTCATATGTATGGACTCGTGAGTGAATGGGATTTCAAGTTTTGTAATTTTTGTTGGATTTCGAGACGTAGGCCCGGGGGGTCGGGTTGGAGCCGATTTCGAGTTGGAATTCATTCCTTTAGCGTAGATTAATGGTATTGTTCTAGTTGTGAATAGATTCGGTGCATTTGGAGGCTGAATCGACGGGCAAGAGCATCGAAGAGTAGATATTTGATCGGTTTGAGGTAAGTAACGATTGTAAATCTAGTCCTGAGGGTATGAAACCCCGGATTTTTATGTCATTTGATTATTTGGAGGTGACACACATGCTAGGTGACGGGCGTGTGGGCGTGCACCGTTGGTGATTGTGACTTGGTTCGTCCCATATCAATCGTAAAGTTGAATATTTTGTTGAAACTATATACTTCTTATGTGTTGTAGAAAGAATTTATGCAAATCAGGCTAGATGCCATATTTAGGCCTTGTGCCAGTGTTGTTTGGACCCTTAGAGGTCTTTTCTTACTGTCCTCTATTATAACTCAGTCTCTATTACTCTATTTTGATGCATCACATAAATGTTGTTTGGTCTGAATACTTTGTTTCTTTTCTAAGAGCCCGAGAGGTTGGAGAGGTTTATAACTGAGTGAGGCCGAGGGCCTGATTTATAAGGATATTTATGGGATTGGGTTGCACGCCACAACATGTTTGATACAGGCCGAGGCCCTCATTTATTTATGCCATGATTGGCTTGATATAGTGCTTGGGCTGAAGGAGCCCCTTCGGAGTCTGTACACACCCCCAGTGAGCGCAGATACCTACTGAGTGCGAGTGTCGAGTGATGAGTGATTGGGAGGCATGAGTGACTGTGAGGCATGAGTGATTGTGAGGTTTTCCCGAGGGGCTGTATATGAGTGATGTTTTCCCGAGGGGCTGTATATGATTTCATCATTTTTGCTCACATTTGCATTGAGCCTTTGTTTGAAAACTGTTGAAAGATGTTTTTAAATGATTTTACTAGAACTGGATTTAGATGAGCTGATTTGACTCAAACTTTGGTTTTAAAGCATGTCGTATTTTACTAAGTTTTTGGGATATGAACTATACTTGCATTTTTGCTCGTCACTACTTCTCAGTCTTTATTTACTGTTGTTACTTACTGAGTTGGCGTACTCACGTTACTCCCTGCACCTTGTGTGCAGATCCAGGCATTTCTGGACACGGTAGCGGTTGCTGATTATTCTAGTTGTGGTCCATCGGAGTTAGCAAGGTAGCTGCCTGGCGATCGCAACCCTGCTTTTCTCCCTCTTTATCTTCCCTTAGTTGTATTTGATTAATCCAAGACTATGTTAGTCTTGATATTATCAAACATCTGTAGTAGTTGCTCATGACTAGTGACACCCGGATGTCGGGCTTTCTTTTCCGCACTTTTGTTTTGATTTGAACTCATTTACGAAGGTTTTATAATGAATAACTTTGAGTTATCTCATAAGAATGAAATATCGATTTTTTTTGGTAATGTGTCGGCTTGCCTAGTACCACGATAGGCGCCATCACGAATGGGTTAGTTTTTGGCTCGTGACAAGTTGGTATCACAGCCTAGGTTACATAGGTCTCACGAGTCATGAGCAGGGTTAGTAGAGTCTTGCAGATCGGTGCGGAGACATCCGTACGTATCTTCAGGAGGCTGCGGAACCCTTAGGAAAAGTCTCACATTCTTGAATTCTAGTCGTGTGAATCCATTGATTCTGGTAACTAAACTTCTATTGTTTTATTCTCTCACAGATGGTAAGGACCCGGAATACCGGTCAGGAGGACCAATCACCAGTACCACCAGCCAGGGCCGCGAGAGGTCGAGGTCGCGGTCGAGGCCGTGGTAGGGGTAGAGGTGTAGCCCGCACAGCAACCCGGGTAGTACCTTTAGACCCTCCAGCTTCTCCAGACCAGGTCCTTGTCGTAGATGCCCCAGCGAGAACAGCTTAGGCACCCCTTGTGCCTATTGTGATTCCTGGCCTTCAGGAGGCCCTAGCTCAGATTTTATCAGTATGGACTAGCCTTGCATAGGCGGTCTCTATTTCTATGGCCGCAGCTACTTCTCAGGTCGGGCGAGGCACTCAGACTCCTGCCGCCCGCACACCAGAGCAAGTTTTTCAAGGACTTCAGACACCGAGGGCACCACCAGCCCAGACAGTTGCAGCTTCTCAGGACTATGTAGTTCCTGTTATGCCTGAGGATGAACAACGTAGATTGGAGAGGTTTGTGAGACTCCAGCCTCCGTCTTTCAGTGTTGCTGAGGGTGAGGATACACATGGTTTCTTTGATAAATGTCAGAGGATGCTCCGTACAATAGGTATTCTGAAGACCAATGGGTCTCATTCACTACTTTCCAGTTCTCTGGGGCTGCATTCAGTTGGTGGGAGGATTATGAGAGGCGTGGGCGGTTGGTGCAGCACCCCTTACTTGGCAGCAGTTCTCCGTTATTTTTCTGGAGAAGTTTGTACCTCAGCTCGTAGAGAGGAGCTGCGCAGACAGTTTGAGCAGCTCCGTCAGGGTGATATGTATGTGACTCAGTATGAGCTTCGATTTTCAAAGCTAGCCCGTCATTCTATCTAGTTGGTTCCCACAGGCCGAGAGAGGATCAGGAGGTTTATAGATGGCCTCACTTTCTAGCTTTGATTGCATATGACCAGAGAGAGTGTCTGGTGCTACTTTTGATGAGGTTGTCCACATTGCTCGGCAGATTGAGATGGTTCGCGGTCAGGAGAGGGTTGAGAGGGAGGCCAAGAGGCCTCTTGGACAGGGTGGATTCAATGGTACTCCTCATGGGGGTCAGTTCCAGCACGATAGAGGCCGTCCATTTAGGAATGCTTAGTCAGCTCGCCTAGTTCACCGTGGTGCGTCATCGGGCCATGGTTCTCACAGTTCTCATCAGAGCCACGCATCCCTTAGTGCCTTTCCATCCTAGAGTTCATCCCGTGCGCCATCAGTTCAGGGCTCCTCTATGCCAAGTTCTTCTGCCAGTTATCCCGGTGCTAGGGGTTCCCTTCAGTCCCTGTCCTCCGCACCAGGAGGTGCTTTTGATGTGGGGAGTTTGGGCATATGTGGAGGCAGTGTCCTCATCGTCATGGGGGTCCATCTCAGCAGAGGATTCATCCTTCAACTTCAGCACCAGTTACTTCACTACCCTCCCACCCAGTTAGGGGAGTAGGTCAGTCATCTAGGCATCTCCCTAGAGGGGGAGGTCGATCAGGTAGTGGTCAGGACCGTTTCTATGCACTCCCATCCATACCAGATGTTATTGCTTCAGATTCTATGATTACATGTATTGTATCAGTCTGCCACCGAGATGCCTCGGTATTATTTGACCGTAGTTCCACATATTCATATGTTTCCTCATATTTTGCTCATTTTCTAGATATGCCCTGTTAGTCTTTAGTTTCATTTGTTCATGTATCGACTCCTGGGAGCGATACTACTGTTGTGGACCTCGTATATAGGTTATGTGTGGTGACTATTGGGGGTCTGGAGACCCGAGTGGACTTTTTGTTGCTCAGTATGGTCAACTTGGATGGATATTAGGTATGGATTGGTTATCTCCATGTCTTGATGTTCTAGATTGTCTTGCTAACACCGTGACATTGGTGATGCTGGGATTTCCGAGGTTTGAGTGGAGCGGTTCTGTAGACTATGTACCCAGTAGGGTAATTTCGTACATGAAGGCTCAGTGTACGGTTGAGAAGGGTTTCCTATCCTATTTGGCTTTTGTGAGAGATGTTAGTACAGAGACTCCTACCATTGATTTTGTTCCGGTAGTACGTGATTTTTCGGATGTGTTTCCTGCAGGCTTGCCGGGTATACCTCTTGACAGGGATATTGACTTTGGTATTGATTTGGTGCCGGGCACTCAGCACATTTCTATCCCACCGTATTGTATGGCACTGACGGAGTTGAAGGAGTTGAAATAACAACTTTAGGAACTCCTTAATAAGGGTTTATTCGGCCTAGTGTGTCACCTTGGGGTGCACCGGTTCTATTTGTGAAGAAGAAGGATGGTTCCATGAGGATGTGCATTGATTACAAGTAGGTGAACAAGGTCACAGTCAAGAACAAGTATCCTTTGCCTCGTATTGATGATTTATTTGACCAGCTTCAGGGAGCGAGGGTGTTCTCCAAGATTGATTTGAGGTCCGGTTATCACCGGCTCAAGATTCGGGATTCGGATATTATTAAGACAGATTTCAGGACCCGTTATGGCCATGATGAGTTCTTGGTGATGTCCTTTGGGTTACCAATGCCTCAACATCGTTTATGCATTTGATGAACAATGTATTTCATCCCTATTTGGACTCCTTCTTTATTATATTCATTGATGACATCCTGGTGTACTCTCGTAGCCAGGAGGAGCATGCTCATCATTTGAGTATTGTATTACAGAGATTGAGGGAGGAGAAGCTTTATGCAAAGTTCTCCAAGTGTGAGTTTTAGCTCGGTTCAATAGCATTCTTGGGGCACGTGGTGTCTAGTGAGGGTATTCAGGTGGATCCGAAGAAGATAGAGGAAGTGTAGAGTTGGACTAGACCGTCCGCAGCCACGGAGATTAGGAGATTTCTTAGTTTGGCGGGTTATTACCATCGCTCTATGGAAGGATTTTCATCTATTGCATTGCCCTTGACCAAATTGACCCAAAAAGGTGCTTCGTTCAGGTGGTCGGACGAGTGTGAGGAGAGCTTACAGAAGCTCAAGACTGCTTTGACCACAACTATAGTGTTAGTTGTGCCATCAACTTCAGGTTCTTACACAGTGTATTGTGATGCCTCGAGGATATGCATTGGATGTGTTCTGATGCATGAGGGTAGGGTGACTGCCTATGCCTCGCGCCTGTTGAAGACCTATGAGAAGAACTCTCCTGTCCATGATCTTAAGTTAGCAACCATTGTCCACGCCTTGAAGATTTGACGTCATTATTTATATGGGGTTTATTGTGAGATCTATAATGATCATCGGAGTTTGCAGCATCTTAAGCATAAGGATCTTAATTTGCGTCAGCGTAGATGGTTGGAGCTTCGTAAGGACTATGATTTCACTATTTTGTACCATCGGGGGAAGCCCAATGTGGTGACCGATGCTTTGAGTCAATGGGCAGAGAGTTTGGGGAGTTTAGCATATCTTCCGGCAGTAGAGGGACCCTTGGCATTGGATGTTCAGGACTTAGCAGGCCAGCTTATGATATTGGATATTTCGGTGGTCTTCAGGTCTTCTCTTTATGACCGTATTAGGGAGCGTCAGTATGATGACCCTGCTTGTTCTTTAGGATAGGGTCTGGCGAGGTGATACTAGAGATATGACTATTGGTGATGATGACGTGTTGAGGATGAAAAGTTGGATATGTGTGCCTAATATGGATGGGCTTCGGAAGTTGATTCCTGAGGAGGCCCACAGCTCGCGGTATTCCATCCATCCGGGTGCCGCGAAGATGTACCAAGATTTGAGACAACACTATTGGTGGAGGCGAATGAAGAAGGATATAGTTGGGTTTGTAGCTCGGTGTCCCAACCGTCAATAGCTTAAGTATGAGCATCAGAGACCGAGTGGCTTGCTTCAGATATTAGAGATCCCAGAGTGGAAGTGGGAGTGGATCACCATGGACTTCGTATTTTGGCTCCCACGGACTTCGAGGAAGTTCGATGCTATTTGGGTTATTATGGATCGGCTGACCAAGTCCGCGAACCTCATTCCAGTTGGTACTACTTATACTTCATAGCGGTTGGCTGAGATTTAAATTCGAGAGATTGTTCGCCTTCACGGTGTCCCAATTTCCATCATTTCAGATAAAGGTACTCAGTTTACATTGCAGTTTTGGAGAGCCGCGCAGCGAGAGTTAGGTACTCAGGTTTAGTTGAGCATAGGTTTTCACCCTTAGACAGACGGACAATCCGAGCGCATTATTCAAATATTAGAGGACATGTTGCACGGTTGTGTCATTGACTTTGGGGGTTCATGGGACCAGTTTCTACCGCTCGCAGAATTTGCATATAACAAGATTTATCAGTCGAGTATTTAGATGGCTCTGTACGAGACTTTATATGGGAGAAGGTGTAGATCTCCGGTAGAATGATTTGAGCCGGGTGAGGCTAGGCTCTTGGGTACAGACTTGGTTCACGATGCATTAGATAAGGTGAAATTGATTCAGGAGCGGCTTCGCACGGTGCAGTCTAGGCATGCAGACTGAAAGGTCTGTGATGTGTCGTTTATGAGGGAGAAGGTTTTGCTGAAGGTATCACCCATGAATAGTGTTATGAGGTTTGGGAAGAAGGGCAAGCTGAGCCCCCTATTCATTGGGCCTTTTGAGGTGCTTCAGCGGATAGGGGAGGTGGCTTATAAGCTTGCCTTACCACCCATCTTGTCGAGTTTGCATCCGGTAGTTCATGTTTCCATGCTCTGTAAGTATGTTAGCAATCCGTACCATGTTTTGGTCTTCAACACGGTCCAGTTGGAGGGTGATATGACTTATGATGTGGAGCCGGTAGCCATTTTGGATCGGCAGGTTCGAAAGTTGAGGTCAAATGACATAACTTTAGTGAAGGTGTATTGGAGAGGTCAGCCTGTGGAGGAGGAAACTTGGGAGATCGAGCGGGAGATGCAGAGCAGATATTCTCACCTATTTGAGACTCCAGGTATGTTTCTAGAATCGTTCGAGGACGAACGTTTGTTTAAAAAGGGGAGGATGTAGCGACCCAACTGGTTGTTTCGAGAGTTATAGACTCGTTTACCCCATTTATGCTTCTTGTGTGCTTTATAACTGTATTTTATCGTATCGGGTTTGTTGGTTCGGGTCTGGAGTGGTTTCAGAATGAATTGAGACACTTAGTCTCTTTGGATAAGCTTAAGTTGGAAAAAATAATCAACCGAATGTTGACTTATGTGTAAACTATCTCGGATTTGAATTTTCATGGTTCTGTTAGATCCGTTAGGTGATTTTGGACTTAGGAGAGCGTCCTAAATGTAATTTGGAGGTCCGTAGTAGAATTAGGCTTGGATTGGCAAAAGTTGAAAATTTGGCGATTGGTCGGTAGTGGAAAATTAGATATTGGGGTGGGAATGGAATTCTGGAAGTTGGATTAGGTTCTTAGTGTCATTTTTGACGTGTGTGTAAAATTTGAGGTCATTAGTACGTGGTTTGGTAGGTTTCGGCGACGTTTGCGGAAATTGGAAGTTTAGAGGTTCTTAGGCTTGAATCCGAGGGTAATTTGGTGTTTTGATGTTGTTTTGAGTGATTCAAAGGTGCGACTAAGTTCGTATGGGGTTATTTGACTTGTTGGTATAGGTCCCGAGGGCCTCGGGTGTGTTTCGGATGGTTAACGGATCAATTTTTGGTGTTGGGAGATAGTTGATTCTGCTGGTGTTTGAGGTTGCTGGTGTTTTCCGCACCTGCGGAGGGTGAGAGGCCGTAGCCGCGCGTGGGAGATCGCAGGTGCGAGCAGTGTGGAGGTAGACTGGAGTCGCAAGTGCGCGAGAGAGGTCGCATCTCTGAGCCCGCAGGTGCGAGACCTGGGGCGCAGATGCGGAAGAAGGGAGAATGGACAATTCCGCAGAAGCGGAAGGATGTGCACAGGTGCCGAATCGAGGGGCAAAAGCATCGCAGATTATAGATTTTATTGGTTTGAGGTTAGTAACAATTGTAAATCTAGTCCTGAGGGTATGAAACCCCGGATTTTTATGTCATTTGATTTTTTTGGAGGTGGGGCACATGCTAGGTGACGGGAGTGTGGGCGTGCACCGTTGGGGATTGTGACTTGTTCTGTCACGTATCAACCGTAAAGTTGAATATTTTGTTGAAACTATATACTTCTTATGTGTTTTAGAAAGAATTTATGCAAATCAGGTTGGATGCCATATTTAGGCCTTATGCGGTGTTGTTTGGACCCTTAGAGGTCTTTTCTTGCAGTCCTCTCATTGGTTTCGATTAAAAATCTATGCTCAGTCATGTTTATAAATATTAACTGCGTAACTCAGTCACTATTACTCTATTTTGATGCATCACATAAATGTTGTTTGGGCTGAATACTTTGTTTTTTTTTTCCTGAGAGCCCGAGTGGCCGGAGAGGTTTATGACTAAGTGAGACCGAGAGCCTGATTTATGAGGATATTTATGGGATCAGGCTGCATGCCGCAACATGTTTGATATAGGTCAATGGCCTCATTTATTTATGCCATGATTGTCTTGATATAGCGAATGGGCTGAAGGAGCCCCTTCGGAGTCCGTACACAACCCTATTGAGCGTAGGTACCTACTGAGTGCGAGTGTCGAGTGCCGATTTCTGAGTGATTGAGAGGCATGAGTGACTGTGAGGCATAAGTGATTGTGAGGTTTGCCCGAGGGGTTGTATATGAGTGATTTTTGCGCGAGGGGATGTATATGATTTCATTATTTTTTGCTCACATTTGCATTGAGCCTTTGTTTGAAAACTATTAAAAAATGTTTTAAAATGATTTTACTGGAACTGGATTTAAATGAGCTGATTTGACTCGAACTCCGATTTTAAAGCATGTCGTATTTTACTAAGTTATTGTGATATGAACTATACTTGAAATTTTGCTCGTCACTACTTATCAGTCTTTATTTACTGTTGATACTTACTGAGTTGGCGTACTCAAGTTACTCCCTGCACCATGTGTGCAGATCCAGGAGTTTCTGGACACGATAGCGGTTGCTGATTATTCCAGTCGTGGTCCATCGGAGTTAGTAAGGTAGCTGTCTGGCGATCACAACCCTGATTTTCTCCCTCTTTATATTCCCTTAGTTGTATTTGATTAATCTCATACTATGTTAGTCTTGATATTATTAGACAACTATAGTAGTTGCGCATGACTACTGACACCCCGATGTCGGGCTTTCTTTTCCGCACTTTTGTTTTGATTTGAATTCCTTTACGAAGGTTTTATAATGAATAAATTTGAATTATCTCATAAGAATGAAATATCGATTTGTTTTGGTAATGTGTCAGCTTGCCTAGTACCACGATAGGCGCCATCACGACACGGTTAGTTTTTGGGTCGTGACAGACCTCCTTAGTCCCTTCCAGCCATTGAAATTTTTTATTCTGGGTCTTGTTAATTCTCAAACTCCTTCTCTTATCTTTGATGACATTGTGGAAGTAGGCACTGTTAGAATCGTCATTAGTTAGCCATTTAACTCTAGACTTTTGTCTTAAAATAAAATGCAGGATCTTAAGATATCTGATGTACTCTGCCCTGATTTTGTTCAAGTTGGATCTATTAGCATCATTGTTATTATTTATGGTAAGAAGTTCAAGATTGGATATTTCCAATTTCAATCTTTTAGATTCTTCATAGATATCTCCATAAGCCTCCCTAGACCAAGAACTAAGTCTCGAGGTCGTCTTCTTCAACTTCTGAGGCAGTATTCATAATGGATTGCATTGGCATTCTTCTTCCCATGTGCTTTTAACCACATCAAGAAAATCCACATGCTCAGTCCAAAAATTGATAAATTTGAAGTATTTAACATATGTCTCCACTGTATAGCTAAGAGTGGCACATGATTAGAGCAAGCACTGGCCAAATGTGTAACAAAAGTTCTACCAAATAGGCTAAACCACTCAAAGTTGTACACCATCCTATCCAATCTCTTCCAAACAGTATCAGGAGCTCATGTGTTGTTGCACCATGTAACAATATTCCCCAGAAAACCTACATCCTGCAAACCACATTCTCTCAAACATTCTAAAAAATCATAATTTTTGTCAATTCTATAAGGATTTCCTCCAAATATTTCCTTAGGATCAGAGATGACAATAAAGTCACCTATAATAGCCCATGGTCCCTGAAGAGAAGCAGAAAAGTTAACCAAGTTAGCCCAAAATTCTTTTCTCAAGTTGGATCTACATTTAGCATACACCGTGGAAAAGTGAAACTCTATATTAGAGATGATATGGTGGACCTTACAAGATACAATTTGATCAGTATCATAAACTATGTTAACATCTAAATCTTTGGATAAAAAAATTCAAATTTTATTATTGACATTAGAGTAACAGTGGTTCATATCAAGCTGATTCATGTATTGATTCATTTTTATCCCTTTCACCTTAGGTTCTTGCTAACAAATTAGGGATATATATATTGAAGCTTGAGAGTTTTGACTCTCTCAAAATCACTTTGAGTTCTTATACTCCTAATATTCCAAGAGAGTGTATTAATCATCAAAAATAATTGGAGAAAGAACATTGTTTGACTTCTTTGTAAATTTAATCTTCTGGAAATTAGACCAAGTATTTTTATTACCATCTAATCCCCTCGGAGAGAGATTGTTCACATCAGAAATCAGCTTTTGATCCTGAGTTAAAACCTTCTTTGTCTCAAAGTCCATGTCGTCCATAGTATTTTTGCCAGTTTTGCTAGCCTCTCCTTCAGATAATGAGGCTTGCTCTTATAGGAATGGAGTTTCTTCAACCTCCTCCTTTGAATCTGTTATAAAGTGGGAGTAATCATCAACTCCACTATCCTCATCTTGTGAATTTGTTTCTATTGCTATGTTATCCATAGCCACATATTTATCCTTTCCACTAAAATCTAGCAAAATATGATTCCCATCCGGATTCTCTGGTGGTCTTATAGTCCCAATTATCTCCTGCAAGTTATGAGCCTGGGAGGCATTCTTCATTGATTGTTGAATTTTCCCTGTTTCTAATTTTCAAATTTCTTCATAATTGGATTTTTCATTATTCTCTCTATTTTCAAATCCCTGATGATTTTCGTTCATCTCATATAGGGAACCAGTTTTCCCAAAAAAAGAATTCTTGTTTGGTCATTCGATCTTACTAGTAGTGTTGCTTTCAGCTTGAGACTTAATAGGTACTATCTTAGGAAGATTTGGTGTTTGTTCCGCTAAGGAACTACTCGCATTATGATCCTCCACTTTAGTCAACTCCTTTGGTTCATTGATAATACCTTCTGAAGAGGACACACTCCTTTCATTAATATCCTTTTGTATCTTCTTTGAAGTATTTTGGTTTTCTTCGGTCACTTGTGTGGATTGAGCCTTATTAGTATTGTTCCTCCCTTTCTTTATTCCTTTGCTATTTGTCACAGTGGTTCACCCTTACTCCTCATCTCTATTCTCTATTTTCATAGTGGATATTGTTTGCTTTTTGTTGATTTCACTTATGTTAGCCCTTTTATCCACTTCTATTTCATACCTTACATTTCCACCAGTAACTTGCATGATCATGTTCTCCAGAATGGGTGGTTTACCACCTTTATTTTCGAAGATTGTAGCCAGTTGCTTAAGTTCAGGGTGTTGAGCACCACATTTTAGAACACTATGACCTTGCATATGGTAATAATATTCCGGAATAGTTTCATATTCTATCTTTTGAACAACAGTTTCCTTTTGGCCTGCCTCATTGAGAATGTCAATTAGAACCTCTTTTAAAAGTGGTTTGGTAATGTCAATTTCAATCTTAATTTTAGTCGTTGTATGCCTTGTTTTTCATAGAGTGGATTTATCACAAATGATAGGGACTCCAATGAGCTCTACAAATCGGAAAAGAGCAGCCCATTCAAAGAAATGCCATCTCAAATCAGGAAGATTAATCCATACCAGAGGCATAGTAGTTTCAACTCCAGGTTTAAAATCTACAGTCCATTTTTGCAATTTCATTTTCATACCACCAATTATGAGAGGAGACCTTCCATAAACACTTTTGTGATCTTCCTCCAAGTCAAAATTGATGAATACATTCTCGAGATTGTAAGCTCCTATTTTGACAGCACCTTTGAGAGGAATCTTTCTCAGAAACTCCATCTGTATCTTTTCAATAGATTGTCTAGTTCTTGGAAAACTGCCCACAATAGTTAGACGATAAGTTTCCGCCAACAAATCGTGTTCTTCCTTTGTGAAACTCACCACTGGTTTTCCTTCGACAATCTTGTATGGCCGATGTTTGAGTTGAATTTTTTTCTTTGTTGTGTTGCCATTGGTGCTGGAAACCCCAAGTGATGTGGCATAATGATGGTACTTTTCTCCTACCAGTGTATTTCTTATGACCTAAGGAACTTCAATTTGAGGTGAAAGAGTTTGGGAAATGCTTGATTAGGATGGAATATGGCAGGGTGTGAAGGTATTAATGGAGGAAAGGCACTATTTTGTCTGTTGATTGAGTACGGAGGAGCGGGAGGCGGTCCGAAAACTATCCCGATGGTGACTATTGGCTGCATTTTGCCCTAATTTTGACTGTTATATGACTGTTGGCTGAAATTTTTCGAGTTATGAATTCATACTCACTATTAACAATTAAGTATAACTGACTTTAAATTAATCTAGTAGTATAAAAGTTGTATATGGTGTTGAGGTTAATGGTTGGTTCTATAAAAGAGTTTACAATAATCAATATGATCTCTAAAATACATATAATAACGTAACTTGACAACTTAAAAAATAACATGGTCAAACTTCATAATATTAGTATACATTAATTAAATACAAAATCTTTGTCTTTGAAGGCGGAGCTAGCCTGGTAGGTGTGAGTTGAACTAAGTCACTTTTGTATAAATACTATATTTGTATTAGAAAATTTATTAAATATACATAAATAATTATTTGTGAATCCACTAACTAAAACGAGTTTTGTGGCACATTCTATGAAAATACGTTGACGTTCATTCTTCTTATTAGGGAACCTATAATTCTAACAAGGTGTTTTATATACTGTTACTATTCAAAGGAAGAGAATTTTTACCTAATTAAATATTTATTCTAAATTATTATATATAGCTTTTAAATATTACACAAATTGTTAAGAGAATAATATATTGTTCGAGTAGGAGAAAAGTTCGAAAATAACTTGTATCTTGTATACTATCATAGAAGCATGAAATCTCAAAAAATAATTAAATCTTTAAATTAATGAATTAGCTTAAAAAATCAATTCAACTATGTTTCAAAATCATTGTGCAAGTACAAGTATTCATCAGGCTGATAAAACTCGTAAGGTACATACATTTATTTTCACAAAAGAGCATAAGCCGTCAAAGAAATAATAAAATAGAGCAAAATTCATTGTAATATAATATTAAAAGTTAAATTGCTACAATTTCTAAGTTAAAACAATAAGAAGGTAACATAAGTCAAAAGGTATTCAAAAAAAGTCGTCATTATCATTTTTCTTTCTATTTATATTTATTTCAATAAATGATAGCTTCATATATTTTTAATATAGTATTACATTATTTTTTATAATTCAATATCAGGTATTTAAGACTTTATATTGTTATTTATAAATATTTTTCTACGGGCTATAGTTCTACCTTTTCATTCACAAATTTCTAAAAGACCAAAAGATTAAAATTCTTCAATTTGATTTATTATCTTTGAATAATTATGGTGAAAGTTATAGTATTTGATAACAAAGACAATAATAAATTTTGTATGATACTTCGCGCCCTATAAATATAACAGACCGGCCCGCTAGTGTTATTGTCCGCTCTGGGCCTAGGCCCTCATGGGTTTATAACGCGTCATTAAAGTCTACGGCTTATTAACTTATATACCCGACATCACTCTTATTTTTTGCCGATGTGGGACTCTGTCTAAAGTCTGGGGTGTTACATACACCCCTTCTTATCTACTCAGCATACTCGCTGAGGTTTGCCCCACCACATAGGATTCGCCTAGACTCAGCACTAAGAATTTCCACACCTAACCCGTATCTGTCTAAATTCAATTGAACTCTGACCCGCCATCAGCGTGCCTAAAACTCAATTTTGAAGTGTATCAAATTGTTTATCTCTATTTTCTTCACTAGACTTTGCCTCTTCAAGCTCTGCTGACAGCTTTGTGATCTTCTTCTCCATAGCCGAGAGAGTCGACCTCTCAAGTGCCTCGCCCTGGGTGGAAGTCCCTATACCTTGCAATACATCCTTGTAGCGCCGAAATGATCTCTATGGAAGGCCGTATGCTATCCCTTTTTTTTGGACCACTGACAACATCCAACCATATTTTTTACGCATCTTCGTCTGAAATGAAAGGTCACTCGCCTTGCTCATTTTGCGGCAAGCTCTGAGTGTACTCCTCCACAGTAGTCTTGTTGTAACGATCCGGTCGGTCGTTTTGAGTGTATTAGCCTCGATCTCATATTTATTTCCTACTATTTGTTATATTGTGGTTACATGACTTGATGGGTGTTTGATGTTGGTTTCAGGTGAGTTTCAGAGTAAAATGGGACACATAGTCCCTGAGTTGGATGTTTAAAGTTTAAAAGTTGACCGTATTTTGACTTGTATGAAGACAACTCCGAAATGGAGTTTTGATGGTTCCGATAGCCCCATATGGTGATTTTAGTCTTACGAGCGTGTTCGGATATTTATTTGGAGGTCCGTAGGTCGTTTCGGCATGAATTGGCTAAAGTTGGAAAATGGAAGATTTTGGAAAGTTTGACTGAAAGTTGACTTTATTGATATGGGGGTCGGATTCCGATTTCGAAAGTTGAAATAGGTCTGTAATATTACTTATGACTTGTGTGCGAATTTTTAAATCAATCGGAGTTGGTTTGGTAAGAACCGGCATCAGTTTCGTAATTTGAAAGTTCATAGTTTATAGGCTTGAATTTGGGTTGCAATTCGTGGAATTTATGATGTTTGATGTGATTTTTGGACTCGAATAGGTCCTTTATGTGTTTTGAAACTTTTTCGTATATTCGAACGAGGTCCCCGGGGCCCTGGGTGTGATTCAAATCGAATCCGGAACAACATTGGACATGTTGGATCGCTGAAGATTTCCAGCTTCTGGTGTCATCGCACATGCGGAGGGCCTGTCCTAGTTTCAGACTCGCAAAAGTGAGAAATTGGTCTCAGAAGCAGAGCTGACCTTACCCAGCTAGGGTCGTAGAAGCAGGCTGGTCTTCGCAGAAGCGAGGTCTCTTCTGCGATGGAAGGAAGTGCATGTGTGAGCTGGTTCGCAGGTGCGACATATTCGCCGCAGGTGCGACATATTCGCCGCAGGCGCGCATGCACCGTTACGGCCTTGTTCTCGCAGAAGTAGAGGTGCTGAGTTAAGTCATGGCCACACATACAATGGTAATTTCGTAAGTGCGGAGAAGTTGGGTTGCAGGTGCGAATTGCCTGGGCAGTTTAAGGGGAAATTCCGAGTGTTTGATTCATAATTCATTTTTGGACTTAGGGAGCTCGGTGGGAGTCGGTGTTTCTAGGGTTCTTCAAGGAAAACTTTGGGGTAAGGAATCCTAACTGGTTTTGGTTAATTTAAATGAATCTATTGTTGATTTCATCATTAAAATAGTGTTTTGGATTTGAAAATTGGAAAACAATTGTAGAAATTTCTTAGGCTAAAAATTTAGTAAATTCCTTATTTGTTCATTTCCATTGTCATTACTATTGTATTGTTATATCTTTTGTCATGTTTCTTATTATTTCCAGTATGGCATTGACATGACCTTGTAACTACCATGACGAGGTTAGCTTTGCACTTACTGAGTACTGTTGTGGTGTACTCATGCGATGGTTCTGCACATCTTTAAGTACAGATCTCAGTACTTCCTATTAGTCCCGGCACTAGAAAGCTGAGTTTGCATTTGAAGACTTCAAGGTACACATGCACGCGTCCGCAGGCCTCAGTGTCCCCTTCTATCCTTTTTTATATTTCTCCTTCTTTACTAGACACAATTGTGTAGGAATGATTTTGGTACTATCATAGAGCTTGTGAAATGTATTACACCGGGTTCTGGGCTATTGTATACACATTGAGCTGTAGAGACTTCCCTTTTTATATATGTTGTTGAGTTTTGAGATTTTAAAATTATTGTTTCATTCACTTCAACATATTTGTTAGGCTTAGTTAGTCTTGTATCGACCCTTTATTTAGAAGATAGAAAATTATTAACTATAATATTAATTTCAAGTTATAGTAGTTATGAAACTTACATATGTAGTCTTCGCCCGGTCCTCGACCCATCTAGTTAGGTATGTCGGTGTTTTCTTCTTACGGATGTGAGTCTCCATGAAGAACTCATCATGCGTCATTTTCCTCACATATTTTATTTCCTACAAATTTAATAAAACATGTTAACTAAATTAAAAGATATAAATGTAGTTCGATTAAAATAGATTAAAATATTTTAAGGAATTACAAGTAGTCTCCTCGAAGTCCCCATGCTCCTTGCACCCACACAGTACAAGGAGCCACCATTTTCAGATATTGAGGCCTTCTTTCCTTTTTCACTCCTCTTCTCGAATTTCTCAGTGGTCCACTTCCTCTGCATATCCTCCCATAAATGCGGTAGAACCCATGAAGGCTTCTTGCTCTTCTTCCGAGCAGAATGGAAGGAGTCAGATAGTCTCTTACGATATTTCAACACAAAGTTTGCAAGAATGACACTGTTATGCTGGTCCTCCCAGCCACACTTAGTCTGCAAATGAAGTGTGTAACGTTAGATGAAAATATTATTAATATAATGCTTAAATAGATAAAAATTGTATTAAAACCTTAAATTGGTTGAAAATTTGCTCCACGAGCTTCGGTGGAAATTCACTCCAAGTCGCATAGGGTGCATCATACAACCGGCCAAGAGCTTTAGTGATTATCATTGTAGTATGATGACTAGGTATGAAACTGCAACATGGAAATTACATTAAATAAACAAGACTAGCTATTATAATTCAACAAAACAAAGAAGTAATAAATAAATCTTATCAATTGCCCTGGGGCCTGATGATTATCCTACAATAACGATCATACCGCACTTCCTCTGGATCACCATCCTCCGGTAAATCTAAAGCATGCGTAGAAGGGGAGGCATCTGACTCAACGCTACTATCCCGAAGGCGAAGTTTATAAATGCTAGGAGATGAACTTCGTGGAGAGGGAGAAGGGGTCACTGATGAAGATGGATGTGATATAGACCCCTGTTGCGATCCAAACCACTACAGTGATCGGGGTGTCTGAAATCTAGATTGTTGCAATCCAGCTGATGGTGAAGCAAATGGAGCAGATGATAGGCGTATCCCCACATGGCCCTGTGACTGCTGACTCGGTGGACCCAAATTTCATCCATCCGCATCACCCTTATAATACAACATGCGACCATCTTCACAACAATCAATTCTCATAGACGAGAGTCCTAACTTAGAAACCAATCTTTTAGCCTTATAGAAGTCTTTAGATATGTTGAAATCTATTTCTCTCGTAAGGCCAATAAAAGAATCTATTCCCGCTTGAGAAATATTTGTATCTGATATGATACTTAGTAATCTAACCGCAACAGACAGCGGATAGTGTATACTCCCTTCATTTAGTGGACGACTAGCAGCCTCTAATTGTGCATAAAATTGTTTTGCCTCTTCATTAGGAGCTTTTTCAACACTTTCATGGGGTTCAAACTCGAAGTTCATCCGCAACCATTTCATGGTATCTAGGATGTTGAACGTTATTCCCCACCGACCGACTACTTTCACCCACAGCTATCTTGAGAAATACACCATCAACCTCTCCATTACTAGTCCACACAAACTAATTATCCATAAAACCCTTTCTATAAAGATGAGTCTTAACATCCTCTGATCCCAAATAATGCAAACACTTGCACTTCACACAAGGACACCTAACTTGTCACAAAGAAAAACTTAGCCTGTCATGATGGCGCCTGACGTGGTATTAGGCAAGCCGACACTTCAAAATAATTCCAACACTTTTAAATGAAAAATAAGAATAACACAGTTTTAAATCATCAAAATCTAAAAAAACTAGATAGAAATCAAAACCCAATACGGAAATTCCCAACATCGGGGTGTCATTGAGTACATGAGCGTCTATATAACACAAGTCTAGAGATAATGCCTATGAAAGACTAAAACTGAATACATAAAGCGGAAAGATAAGGAATTATAGACAAGGTTTGCGAATGCGTGGCAGCTACCTTGGAATCTCCAAATGAACAAGATGTGCAAAGAAATTAACACCCATCGTGTCCGGAAACACCTAGATTTGCACACGAAGTTTAGGGTGTAGCGTGAGTACAACCAACTCCGTAAGTAACAAGACTAAATAATGGATTGAAAGTAATGAGCTTCACAGATATAACTCAATTACAGAAATTTCAACATAGAAAGATAGGCATGCTTTCAAATTCGACTATTAAGGCCAAAATAGTTAATTCGTATCAAGTTCATGTGAAACAGGATATAATATCTCTCAGAAATTACATGACAACGATATATGCCAGCTGAAGTACAATGGTAATGAAATCTAGTGCAAAACTCCCAGAGCAGCAGTCACTCAGTCCTCTCATGTACTCCAACCTCACATCCACTCATTCCTCAAAGTATCTCATTCCTCTCAATAGCTCGGCATGCGTACTCAGTAGGTACTTGCGCTCACTGGGGGTCTGTACCGACTCCGTAGGGGCTCCTTCAGCCCAAGAGGTATAAAAGGCCAATCATGGTTTAAATCAATAAAACATGTTGCGGTGTGTAGCCCGATCCCATAAATATCCTCACAAAAGGCCCTCAGCCTCAGTCATCAACCTTTCCAGTCTCTCGAGCTTTGAGTAATCATGATAATCATCCCAATCAGCAATGATATAATGTGTCAATAATGAACAATACAGACTGAGATGTAATATGCAAGTAAAATGGGGACTGAGTACAAAACAACAATTTAGTCGATAATTCAACATGTAGACAACCTCTGTGGGCCCCTACAATACCAACACATAGTCTAAACATGATTTGCAGTTCAATTTCTATAACACATGGAGAATATACGGATAACATCATGTTTTTCAACTAATCAGTTCCATGGAATTGACCCAATCATAATTCCTATAGTGCAGGCCCACACGCCCGTCACCTAGAATGTGCGTCACCTCAAAACAAATCACATGACACATATTACGGGGTTTCATACCCTCAGAATCATATTTAGAACTGTTACTTACCTCAACCGTGCAAATCCCTACTCCAACACGCTCTTGCCTCGTGAATAGACCTCCAAATGCCTCGAATCTAGCTACAAACAGTTCGATAAAATCAATAGGAGCTAAAGGAATTAATTCCATAATAAAAACACTAAGTTATTAATCAAAATTTAGAAGTCGACTCAAAAGTCGGCCCTCGAGCCCACGTCTCGAAATCTGATAAAAGTCAAAAACCCGAAAGCCCATCCAACCATGAGTCTAACCATACCAAATTTACAAAAAATCCGACACCAAATCGTCACCCAAAACCCCAAATCAAACTCTCCAAATCCTTAGCCTCAAATTCCCAAATTCCACCTCAAATACACACCAACTAGGTGGGAAATTCAACGGGGAAACAAGATTATTGATTAAAAATGAACACAAGTGACTTCCTTCAAGAAACCCCTCGAAAATCCCCTCAAACATCGCCTTACCGAGTTTGAAATGTTAAAAATGAAGAAAAATTGTGAACACTTGAATTTAAGGTTATGTCCAGCCTTTTCGCTCCTACGGGAACTTAACCGCATCTGCGGTTCCGCTTCTGCGGAAAATCCATCGCTTCTGTGGTCCTGCCAAGCCTCCATTGCCTCCGCTTCTGCGATCGTGCTTCTGCTTATGTGGACTCGCTTCTGCGAGAAGCAGTCCATTTCTACGGACAGGGGCGCCTCTACGACCCCTCGTCCGCATCTGCGATCTCACAGGTACGGAAGATTCCTCGCACCTGCGGCCACTGCCCCACTCTTTCCTATTTGCTTCTGCGCTACCATGCTCTCTTCTGCGAGCTCTCACCTGTGATAAAAAAAATTGCAGGTGCGATTACACCAGCAAACCCCAAGCTTTAGTAATCATCCAAACTCCAAATTCGATCCGCCAACAATTCGAACTCCACCCCAGGCCCCCGATATCTCACAAATTTACACCAACAAGTCCTAAAACATGATACGAACTTAGTAGAGCCATCAAATCACATAAAACAACTACAAAAACACGAATTGCACCCCGATTCAAGCCTATTGAAACTAAGGGAATTCCAACTTCTACAAACGATGTCGAAACCTATAAATTCACATCCGATTGAACTCAAATTTTGCACACAAGTCACAAATGACACCACGAACCTACTCCAACTTTCGGTACCTCAATCCAAGCCTGGTATCCACAAAGTCCACTCTCGATCATCCTTCCAAATTTCCAACTTTCACTATATCAGGCTTAGTCTTCTACGGACCTCCGAATCACAATCCAGACATACTCATAAATCCTAAATATGCAACGGAGCTAACGGAACCATCAAAACTCCATTCCGAAGTCGTTTACTCATAATTCAACATCTCAAGCTTAAGTGTCTCAATTCATTCCGAAACCTCTCCAGACCCAAACCAATTACCCCGCCAAGTCACATAACAACTGTAAAGTATAAAATCAGTAGTAAATGGGGGAGTAGGGTTACAACTTTCAAAAGTACCAGCTGTGTCGTTACACCTTCCCACTCTTAAACAAACGTTCGTCCTCGAAAGGCTTTAGAAACATACCTAGAGTCTCAAATAGGCATGGATATTTGCTCCGCACACCCCGCTCGATCTCTAGAGTAACCTCCTCAAATGGATGACCTCTCCACTGCACTTTCACTAAAGCTATGTCCTTTGACCTCAACTTTCGAACATGCCGATCAAAAATGGTCATCGACTCCACATCATAAGTCAAATCACCATCCAACTGAACCGTGATGAAATCCAAAATATGAGATGGAGTGCCGACATACTTTTGGAGTATAGAAACATGAAATACTTGATGAACACTCGGCAAACTAGGTGGCAAGTCAAGTTTGTAAGCCATCTCTATGATCCTCTGAAGCACCACAAACGGCTTAGTATACCTAGGGCTCAACTTTCCCTTCTTCATGAACGTCATAACATCTTTCATGGGTGAAACCTTGAGCAGTACCTTCTCCCCAATCATGAAGGCAAAATCAGGAACCTTCCTATCGGCGTAACTCTTCTATCTAGAACTGTGTTGTGCAAAGCTGATCCCAAATCAATTTAAATTTGTCCAAAGCATCCTGAACCAAGTCAATACCCAATAGCCTAGCCTCACCCGGCTCAAAGCAACCCACTAGAGATCGACATTGTCTCCCATACAATGCCTCATAAGGAGCCATCTAAATGCTCGATTGGTAGCTATTATCGTAGGAAAACTCCGCGAGCGGCAGAAACTGATTCCAAGAACCCTTAAAATCAATGAACACAAGTGTGTAGCAGGTCCTCAATATTTGAATAGTGCACTCGGGTTGTCTATCCATCTGAGGGTAATGATGTACACAACTCAACTTGGGTGCCCAACTCTCGCTGCACGGCTCTCCAAAACTGCGTGCCTCGATCTAAAATGATGGACACTGGCACACCGTGAAGGCAAACAATCTCATGGATTTAAATCTCATCAAACCGCTCTAAAGAATAAGTAGGCCTAACTAGAATGAAGTGCGGGTACTTGGTAAACCGATCCACTATCACCCACATAGAATCAAACTTCCTTGAAGTCCGTGGAAGCCCATATAAAATATCCATGGTGATCCGCTCCCATTTCCACTCTGGAATCTCTATCCTCTAAAGCAATCCACCCGGTCTCTGATGCTCATACTTTTCCTACTGACAGTTTAGGCACCGAGCTACAAACTCCATTTTATCCTTCTTCATTCTCCTCCACCAATAATGCTACCTCAAGTCTTGGTACATCTTTGCGACACCTGGATGAATGGAATACCGCGAACTGTAGGCCTTCTTAAGAATCAATTAGCCCAACTACATTAGGCACACAGATCATACACTGCATCCTCAAGACCCCAACATCCCCAATAGTAACATCTCTGGCATCATCATGCTGAATCGCTTCCTTAAGGACAAGCAAATGAGGATCATCATACTGGTGCTCTCTAATGCGATCATATAAGGAAGACTGAGAAACCACTGGGCTCCGAAATACCTAATCTCACAAACTGGTTGGCCAAGGCCTAAACATCAACTGCAAGTGGTCTCTCACCAGCAGGAATGAACGCGAGGCTACCCATACTCACTGCCTTTCTACTCAAGGCATCTACCACCACATTGGCCTTCCCGGGATGATACAGAATGATAATATCATAGTCCTTTAGCAGCTCCAACCATCTCTGCTACCTCAAATTTAGATCCTTTTGTTTGAACAAGTGCTGGAGACTTTGATGATCTGTAAATACCTCACAAGACACACCATAGAGATAGTGCCTCCAAATCTTCAATGCATGAACGATGGAAGCCAATAGAAAATCATGAACAGGATAGTTCTTCTCATGGGGCTTCAACTTACGTGAATCATAAGCAATCATTCTACCTCCTTACATCTAGACACACCCAATATCAATCCGAGAAGCACCACAATACACTGTATAAGAGCCTGAATCTGAAGGCAAAACTAGAACGGAGCACCCTTCAGGGTTAATTTGGTCAAAGGCGATGCAATAGACGAGAAACCCTCTACGAAGTGATAATAATAACCGGCCAAGCCGAGAAAACACTGAATCTCCATGGCTGAGGATGGTATGGGCCAACTCTGAACCACCTCAATCTTCTTCGGATCCACTTGAATCCCCTCATTGGACACCATGTGCCCCAAGAACGCCACTAAACTAAGCCAAAAGTCACACTTGGAGAACTTCGCATAAATCTTCTCCTCCCTCAACCGCTGCAACACAATCCTCAAATGTTGGGCATGCTCCTCCTGACTACAAGAGTACACCAGGATGTGATCAATGAACACTATGCTTAACGAGTCAAAATACGGCTGAAATACACTGTTCATGAGATGCATGAATGTTGCTGGGGCGTTGGTCAACCCAAAAGACATCACAAGGAACTCATAATAACCATACCGGTTCTTGATACCGTGTTTAGAATATCCTAGACCCAAATCTTCAACTAGTGATACCTAGACCTCAAATCAATCTTGGAGAACACCCTCGCTCCCTGAAGCTAGTCAAATAGACCATCAATGCGCGACAAAGGATACTTGTTCTTGGTTGTAACTTTGTTCAACTACCTATAGTCGATGCACATCCACATAGTACCAGCATTATTCTTCATAAACAGAACCGGTGCACCCCAAGGCGACACATTAGGCCTAATAAACCCCTTATCAAAGAGTTCCTGAAGTTGCTTTTTCAATTCCTTCAACTCAGCTGGTGCCATACAATATCAAGTCAATACCAAAGTAAATATCCCTGTCGGACGTCATGCTCGGTAGGTCTATAGGAAACACATCCGAAAAGTCTTGCACCACAGAACAAAATCAGTAGTAAAAGTATCAGCACAAACATCCCCCACAAAGGCCAAATAAGATAAACAAAACCCTTCCCAACCATCCATTAGGCCTTCAAATATGAAATTACTATGCTGGGAACATAGCCTAGAGAACCTCTCAACTCAATCCTTGGCAACTCCGGCATCGCCAACGTCACGGTCTTAGTGTGACAATCCAAAACAGCATGACATGGAGACAACCAATCCATAACCAAGATCACGCCGAAATCAACCATACTAAGCAATATGAGATCAACTCTAGTCTCCAATCCCCCAATAGTCACTACACCTGACCAATATACATGGTCCACAATAGTGGTGTCGCCCACTGGCGTAGATACATGCATAGAAAAAACTAAGGACTTAAGGGGCATATCCAAATAATGAGAAAAATACGATGATACATACGCATAAGTGGAACCAGGGTCAAATAATACAGAAGCATCCTTTTGGAATACTTAGACAATACCTTGATCACTGTATTTGAAGCAACAACATCTGTCCTGGTAGGAAAATCATAGAATCAAGCCTGGCCGCCACTTGTCCGACCTCCCCCTCTAGGGCGACCTCTAGCTGCTTAGGCCCCACACCGAGCTGGTTGGGTGCATAAGGAAGTAACTGGTGCGAAAGTCGTAGCCTGAATCCTCTATTGCATTGGACCTCTCGGGCGACGAGGACATTGCCTCTACATATGTCCAAACTCCCCGCACTCGAAGCAACTCCCCGGAAGTGGTGTTGGTGGGGTATGAATGGGGCCCAGAGTACTAGACTAACTGCTAGAAAGGCTTAGAATATATGAAAATTCAACTGATGTAGCATGGGACGAACTCTTAGCTGGAAGAGCATTGAGAGCTGACTTACTCTGACAGGCACTATATGAACCATGGTTGGATGATGCACCATGGTGAACTAGACGAGCCATCTGAGAGGGCCTATAAGGACGACCCCTGTTGTGGTAAGGCTATCCCCCAGAATGAACACCACAGAGAACACCTGAACCTCGAGGCCTCTTTATCTCCCTCTCCCCACGCTCCTGACTATGGACCATCTCTATCTGCCGAGCAATATCGACCACCTCGTCGAAAGTAGCATCAGATACCCTCCCCCGACTCATATCCAACCGCAACTGATATGTGAGGCCATCAACGAACCTCCTGATCCTTTCCCTATCCATAGGAACTAGGGATGTGCACGAATCGGACCAAAATGGATTTAGCATATTTCTGATCCGGATTTCGGATTCTAGAAAATGCAATTCGAATCTGATCCGAATTATATTGGATCGGATTCGGATTTTAAAGTTTTGATCGGATAGGATTTTGGATCGTTATTATGTCTCAAAGTTGCAACTATTATGTATATTTTCTTTGTAAAAGAGGCTATGCATTAGGAAAAACTCATGTTTATACAATTATGAGAGCACTATGGTGCCAATATAGCTAAATTTAGCAATTGTAAAGGTAATAACTTGGAGGAAGATATAAAGGAAGTACTGACTATCCAAAATTAAAGTGTAGTATTTATACATTGCCTAATAATTTCGGATTTCGGATCTGATCGGATTAAAATATACCAATCCGAATCCGATCCGAAATTTTAATAAACACAATCTGAAATCCGATCCAATCCGAAATTCAAAATTCGAAATTGAATGGATCGGTTCGGATTTCGGATATCCGATCCAAATGAACAGCCCAAGTGGGAACAACCCAAACTGTGTGACGAGCCAACTCTAGAAAACCTCACCTTGTACTGGGTCACAGATATACCATCCTGACGTAGCTGCTCAAACTGTCTGCACAACTTCTCTTTGCGAAACTGTGGAAAGAACTTCTCCAAGAAGAGAATGAAGAACTCACGCCATGAAAGGGGTGCTGCACAACTGGTCTGCACCTCTCATAATCCTCTCACCATCTAAGGGAAGTCCTAGCAAATTGAAAAGTAGTGAATGAGACCTCACTGGTCTCCAGAATACCTGCCCTGCAAAGAATCTGCTGGCATCTGTCCAAAATGTCCTGGGCATCCTTAGACTCAACCCCAATGAATGTTGGAGGCTGGAGTCTCCCAAATCTCTCTTGTCTCCTCAGCTCATCATCAGTCATAACGGGACCCACCTGGGCCTGAGCAACTATAACTGGCTAGGCTGGTAGTACCCCAGTGTCTGGAGTCCCTGCATCACCTACTCTGGAGTACGTGTGGCGAGGGTATGAGTACCTCCCCCGGCTTGAGAAGTGGATGGTGCGGCCTGAGCTGAAACTACCTGAGCAAGGAAGTCAATATCTGGGCCAAAGCCTCCTGAAGGCCTGGAATCACAATGGGCACAGTTGGTGCCTAAGCTGGTCTTGCTGGCTCAACCACATCCGGAACCTGCTCCTAAACTGGAGCAACTGGTGGATCTGTAGATGCTGCTCTAGCTGCTGTATGAGCTACACATCTGCCCCTACCGCAGTCCCTACTGCGACCTAGGCCTCTCATGGCCCTAGTCGGTGATACTGGTGGCTAATCGTCCTGTCCGGTAGCACGTGTCCTCCATCTGTGAGAGAAAAAAAACAACAGAATTTTAGTGATCGAAATAAACAAATTCGCACGAAAAGAATACAAGCGTGTGAAGTTTCCTAAGGGTTCGGCAGCCTCTCGAAGATAAGAACAAACGTCTCTGTACCGATCCGCAAGACTCTACTAAACCTGCTCATGACTCGTGAGACCTATGTAACCTAGACTCTAATACCAACTTATCATGACCTAAAACTTAGCATGTCGTGATGGTGTCTAACGTGGTACTAGGCAAGACGACACTTCAAAATGCTTCCAACCATTTTAAATGAAAAATAAAAATAAGACAGGTTAAATCTTCAAAACTCTAAAAAAACTGGATAGAAAATCAAAACCCAATACGCAAATTCCCAACATCGAGGTGTCACTGAGTACATGAGCGTCTCTACAACACAAGTCTAGAGATAATGTCTACGAAATACTAAAACTGAATACATAAAGAGAAAAGATAAGGAAGAAGAGATAAGGTCTGCAAATTATCACGACCCAAATTCCCAACCTTTGGGTCGTGACTGCGCCTAACGTTGAACCCGCTAGGCCAGCCAACGTATAACTTGCAAT
>MDKH01119790.1:0-21013 GCA_005239495.1 Nicotiana undulata | reverse complement strand
TCTGCATTGCATACAGGGATTGCGAGCATAGACCTGAGCCTTTCCCTCATTTTGCATTGCATATACAGGGATTGCGGGCATAGACCTCATTCTGCATTGCATACAGGGATTGCGGGCATAGACCTGAGCCTTTCCCTCATATTGCATTGCATTGTACCTTTACTTTCTTTCAGAGCTTTATATA
Source organism: Nicotiana undulata (assembly GCA_005239495.1). Lineage (NCBI taxonomy): Eukaryota > Viridiplantae > Streptophyta > Magnoliopsida > Solanales > Solanaceae > Nicotiana > Nicotiana undulata. The sequence continues at coordinate 20,829 of MDKH01119790.1, read as the reverse complement.
TATATTGCATTGATCCGAGCATTTGATTATACCGTTTTCTTGCTAGCCTTACTTATAATTCCTGTTGATTATCACCTGTTTTACTTACTTGTTCTCTATATCTATTACTTTGAAAATCTCAGTAGGGCCTCTACCTGACCTCGTCACTACTTGACTGGGGTTAGGCTTGGCACTTACTGGGTACCGAATGTGGAGTACTCACGCCCTTCTGCGCATGTTTTTCCCCATGTGCAGATCCAGGTCCTAGTACGTTGTATCTCAGCTAGCCAGCAGCAGGGGTATCAGGAGACTCGAGGTATAATCTGCAGCGTCCGCAGATCTCCGAGCCCCCTTCCTATCTTGCAGTTGTAGTACTTGTAGATGAAACTATACGGTCTTTTCTATCCAGTTGTACCCATTGAGCAGTAGAGTAGCTTGTGATGTATTGTGATATTCCGGGTTCTGGGTAAAGTAACTGTTAATGCCGAGCAGCGTCGACTTTAGTATAATTTATTTCACTTACTATTATTTTACCTGTTTTATCTAAATTTTGCTTAAGTAATAAGCTTACCTAGTCGTCTAGACTAGGTGCCGTCACGGACCCAGTCGGAGGGAGAATTGGATCGTGACAATGTGCATGAGTAAATTAGCAAATCTGTAGAGGTCAGCCGAGAGAGACTGAACACTACTGACAGAAAGGAAAAAATAAGCTACTTTATTTTACCTTACCATTCTCTCTCACCAGTCAAATCACATTCTTCCTCAACTAATTAATTTATTCTCCAAAACTATCATTCTTCTCTCGGATAAAATCACCAAAACATACTTTCCTTTCCTTATTTAGATCATTCTACAACTCTAATACACCCATCATTTTTACTATAAATACAAAAAATAGAAAGGACTAAAGAAAAAAATGAAAACTTAGGATTAACACCATGCATGCACACAGAGGAAATCCAAACAACAATGCAAGCACATAGTTAGAAGGCTAAATTCGAAGAGAGAACGTGCTCCATTTTGAGCAGATGTGGTTCCACTAAAACACTTTTTCAATCGGATGTCCATTCTTATTTCAGAACAAAATAAAAGGACTGCGACTAAAAAAGAAAAGAAGAAATTGAATACAGATACACATGAAGTCAAAGACCAATCAAACATGATGATTCATACCTTCAGATCTTTCTCACGGTGTGTAATTCAGGGCATGGAGGAAAATTAGAAAAAATTGTAAATTATGCAATGTTCAATTCCATAGAGATGCTGCACAATAGTTGGGGAAGATTGGAGAAGAGAATATAATGTTGGGTTGAAGTGAAGTTTTGGTTTGAAACGTTTCCCGAGAAATTTGAAAGACACGCCTTTTCTAAATTGAGTTGTAACGGTTTTTTTTTAAAAAGTTTTTAGTATTGAGTGTATTGTGTTTAAATTCCTAAAAATTTGAGATAATAGATAAATACAGTTTCTGATCAATAAAAGATGCCACATCATTCCTTAAGGCCCCTTCTTTATAAATATATATAGATATATAGATTAGTTCGTGGCTCGGTTATTTATTTGATTATTACTTTATATTTGGAGTTATTCATTGGAAATCATTAGATTAAGTTACTTTAAATTTATTTTATTATATTTAAATGGAAAATAAATCAAAGAAAATAGCTAATCAAACTCTAACATTGGCTTGCCTAGCAAGTGTGATGTTAGGCGCCATCACGATCCCTAAGGTTAGGAATTTGGATCGTGACAATGACGAATTGACTCAAAACGACTCATGGTAAGATAAATAAGTGACCAAACCAAACGTCTATACAAAGTTTGATCTCCAAAAAGTTCTCCTTCCTTTTTTCTGTATTTCGTATTTGCTTCCATTGGAGTATGAACCTTCTTATCATCTGTGAGATTAGCTAACTGAATAAGATCTTATGCATACTTTTGCTGACTCAATCATATGCCTTCTTTTCCATAACTCACCTCCAAGCCCAAAAAATATGTTAGCTTACCTAGGTCCTTCATCTCGAACGAGGAGACTAATAGGTTTTTCATATGAGAGATTCTAACTTCATGATTTCCTGTGATAATCATGTCATCTATGTAAATAAGTAGAATAGTAATATCTGATCTGGACCGACATAGGAATAATGAATAATCTGAGATGCTCTGAGTAAAACCAGCACCTAGGAATGTTATTTGAAAATATTCAAATCAAGAGCGAAGAGCTTGCTTTAATTCATATAAATATTTTTTAAGACGACACACCCAATTTGCGCTAGAATATTTATAACCTGGTGGTGGATTCATATATGACACGACTCAAGATCCATGTGACCAACACTCGGCATACTACCCGACCCGAGCGAACCAAACCCATGTATAACCCCCCTCTTATGTGCATGCAGAAGCCTTTTGAAGCATAAGTCTCTATGGCACAGAATTAAAATAGTTGACCAAGAGAAGCCTCGGTGACCCAAAAGAATAAAGTAAATACTATTCCACCACAATAAGAGTGTAGCCTCACCAAAAGTACCAAATGAAAATATGGAGTTGCCCTATCAACAGGGCTAGCACTGCTTAGGATCGGTACTTGAAAACAGAAATAAAAATTTAGCCAAAGAGCCTAAGCACCACCTGCCTAGTATGAATCATGAATTGTTTCCCCAAGAAGTGGGACAAGATAAAAAAAGAGGCCAAGAGTATGCAACGCATTGATATAACAAGGAATTATTTATACCAAATGACAATTTAAACAAGACAATAAAATAATAATGTAAAACATATTTCAAAGTCACTTCCTTTAGCATTAAAAGTCAACCAAAATCATGTGAGATTTTTACCTTTAACGGGAGCACTATACCGACACCGACATAATCAAAATAATACTAGGTGATCGACCTAGCACGAGTATTTGACCATACTTGTCCGGACGGATTCCCATAGTATTGTACAAGTCTATTTAACTTCATTACATATAGTAATGATCATTTGCCCACAATTTAGAGGACTTTATCCCACGAACGTTGGCTTAACTTTGGGATGTGTCCCTACACCGGTACGTGTAGTTCCATGGTAACGAATTCAAGATTCGAACCAATCTCGGTGATCTCCACGAGTAACTCCCAAAATATTTGACTACTCTAGAATCAGTTCATAGTATAAAAGCCTCACAGAAATATCTTTTAAAGCGAATCATGGTATTAATAACCGACCCAACCATTTGAACAAAAATCGAACAAAACATCTCATTTCTATGTTAAAGTAATTAACGAAATAAGAATTTATCTTTTTGTTCAGCAAGAGTCACTTTAACATATAAATATATTTAAAAAATATTACACTTTATATTTTCAATAAAAAGTCACGTCAATGGCTCTTAAACATTTGAGATGCAAGAAATGGTGCAATCCCAACCCCCTCGTACCCACAAGCTAGGATCTACAATTTGAATCAAGCTCCAAACTATTTTACAACATGCGATATTTGGAGAAAAACTCCATGAAGTAGTAGGTTTCAACATACCTTGATACTTTCCCAAAAATCCACAACAAGTATCCAAGGTCTTCAACCAATCTCAATCTACACAATTATATCTCACATGAGTCAAGAGTTACCCAACGATACCCAATAAGACCCATTTAAACCTTAGCTCTTGACTATAGGTACTTAGGGTTCATATCTCCTACCATATGTATTCACTTATGCTTAACAATCTCATTTATAGTACTTATTACTCGATTGGGTTTATAAAAAACTCAACAACCTCCATGTAATATCCCAATTTACTATTCATTATCTTCCCAACTACCAACATAAATACCCAATTTCATAAATACTCACACTCAATCACCTCCCAATATCATGAATACCATAAATACACTCATATATACCTCATAAACGAGATTGGATTAGAGGAAATTACCTTTTGAAGCAAACCTTAGAAAAAAAATCTCTTCTTTGGTGTTCTTGGTGATTTTTCAAGATTCAAGTGAAATCCTATGTAGTGAATCTATATATATGTTAGTTCTGGCATCCAATGATGTTATAACATCATAAATATGCCAAGAAATCTTACCTTGAAGTGTATTAAGTGTAGGGAATGACCATTCTCTCTCTCTATAATTCCAGGGCTCCAAAATCTTGCACCTCTTTCTCTTTCCTCGACCCCCTACTATTTATAGAAAATGAGTTGCGTAGGCAAATTGCGTAGTCTACGCAACTTTTCTACACATGCTTGCGTAGCCTACGTAGTTTGGTTGCGTAGCCTATGCAGCTTCGCCACTCAGGCTTGTGTAGCCTATGCAATATATACCCCCTTACCCACCATGCTGCTTTTGCCTACGCAATCTGCGTATGTACTCATGGAGGCTACAGGACTGCTAGGATCTCTTCCTCCATATTTTCCCAACCATTAGAAGTTATACCTTTATCCACCCAACTTGGGGACCGTCAATCTTCTTACCATCATGCTCAAGTATCGTAAAGATTATCACACCTCATTTTTTCAAAGATAAGGGTCTTTTCAATTAAAGTGATATTATTTGAAATGAGATTGATTTTATTTTATTTTTAGAGTCGCCATTCAGAATTATTTAATTATGGTATTCTGAGTCACCAGTTTTATTTTAAATCCCAATTCCAAGAAAATTTTGACTCTGTTTACAGTCTGCGAACACAAAAGACTGGGTAAATAATTCTGTTAACTCGGGAGACGCTGTGAGGCACTCCCGGATTCTGTGGAGCATAGTTAAGTTAGGGCATAAATAATCGCTAAACTACATGAATCTAGCCTATTATCAAGAGTGTAAATCACGAAGGGTGATTCCGTGCCATATCATTTGAGAGTAAAAGCATGATGTCGTGCCATGTTATGTGAGAGTAAATCACGAAGTAAGATGCTGTGCCATGTTAGTGATTCCGTGCCATGTTATGTGAGTGTAAATAACGAACGGTGATGTCGTGTCATTCCATTCGAGTGTAAAGCACGAAGGGTGATTCTGTGCCATGTTAGTGTAAAGCCCAAATGGTGATGCCGTGCAATTTCATTTGAGAGTAAAAGCACGAAGGGTGATGTCGTGCCAATTCATTTATATTATCATGCTTTTATATTATCATGAGTTCATGGCACAATGGGTGTTTCCGTGGAGGAGAGGACGAGGGACATGCAATATCTTGTGATATCTTTTCAGCGTGTATACGTTCATGCCTTTACATTGAGCTGTTATTGTTGTACTTATGGTTCTTATGTGACTTGTCGTTATTGCCCTGTCCTTGTACCCTATCTCAATTATTATTGTGTTGTCCATGTATTCTACTTGCTTGACATGCAAATACCATGCCTACTTTCTGTTGTTATAACATTCATGTTGTATCTATTTTGTTGCACCTTAGTGTATATATATGCCTTCACCATGCTATTTAGTTGAAGTTTATATTCCTTTTTCCTAATTGCTGTAATTACTCCTATGCCTTCCGCCAAGTCTATTACTGTTTCCCATTACATATGCTCATTCATTATTTCTACTTGTGTTTATCCTACTTTGTCATTACTGTTATCGACATTTCTGCCACCCGGTTAGTACTGTTACACGCACAACTGGTGAGGATGAGATAAATGCACGAAGGGTGTTGCCATGCAATTGACTGGATATCTTAGTACATTCCCTACGGTATGAAAGTTATGGGGTGACTATCGTGGTTTATTGGTTTTTGCACTAAGGAAAAGATTGGTCGAGATATTGGTGAGTGTTAAATTGTGTCCTCTTCTATTATTCAGTTATTGCTTTGCATATTCATTACATGTACTCTCTTCTATTATATTGTAGTATAATTCTATGGCTTGTTTACGATACAGGTTTTATCAGTAAGTATCTTTTAACTAAAAAACCTCGTCACTACTTCGAACGAGGTTAGGCAAGATACTTACTGGGTACATGGGGTCAGTTATACTCATACTACACTTATGCACCTTACGTGCAGATTTTGATTCTTCCCATTCGTTCATATGTGATGTTGCGCACTCAGTATCTGTGATACTGCAGATGGATTACGGAGGGCTATAGATGCATGTTTGTCATCGCGATGTGTTGTTTAATATCAAGAGCAGTTGAAGTGTTATATCTTTCGATCGTTCAATTTTTGTACGAGGCGGGTTCTATATCCAGTTGGTAAGCACCGAATTGGGAAGAGTGGCAGGTGGCCTAGTTGTTGTGATGAAGCTGGGTTCATGGTAAGGTGTCAATTTGAGTATAACGGGTGGGCCAACTCCTACGTGATGAGTTGGGATCGTGTGTTTCTTATGAGGTTTCCATTCAGTGGGGTGCAGATTTTCAGAGCATTTGGGAAAGTTGTTTGACTATTGCAAGGATGGGTAAGCGCTTGGCAGAGTCTTCAGAGTGTTCCATGACAGATATTGCATGAGTTTTTGAGGTATTCAGCAAAATAGTCGTGTGGGATCAGGTCATGCTATGAAGATGTGGTACTTTGGATTACCGACAATATCTTCCATGGCTTCGTGCTAAGTGGGGGATATGCTAATGATGATTGAATTGTAGGATCATGTGTTGTATCAGTTTCTGGGCCGAGGGGCTGCTTGGTTGTTTCTTCAAATAGTCATGTTCTGGTGAAGCGCGGATGCTCGATGCGTTTTAGTTGTGTATTGAAGATCATAGTAAAGTGAGCGATTATCGAGGAGGTTCTGACGAGTTCCAAGTCTTATGTAGCGTTTAAGGACTTTTGAATTTTTGTATGGGTAGGGCTTGAGATCAGTAGCGAATGGTGATCAGATTTGCGGTATTTCTTTGTCAAGAAAGATCTACATGGAAATATTGGAGAGATGCAAGAAACGACTTTGGGAGAGTGTAAATCATGAAGGGTGATGTCGTACCATGATCTGTGAGTGTAAAGCACGAAGGGCGATGTCGTTCCATGTTATGTGAGTGTAAAGCATGAAGGGTGATGTCGTGCCATGTTATGTAAGTGTAAAGCACGAAGGGTGATGCCGTTCCATTCCATTCGAGTGTAAAGCACGAAGGGTGATGCCGTGCCATGTTATATCAGTATAAAGAATGAAGGGTGATGACGTGCCATTTCATTTGAGAATAAAATCATGAAGGGTGATGCCGTGCCAATTCATTTATATTATCATGCTTTTATAGTATCATGGGTGTTTCCGTGCAGGAGAGGACGAGGGACATGCATTATGTTGTGATATCTTTTCCTCGTGTATACGTTTATGCCTTTACATTGAGTTGTTATTGTCGTACTTATGGTTCTTATGTGACTTGTCGTTATTGCCCTGTCCTTGTCCCCTATCTCAATTGTTATTGTGTTGCCCATGTTTTCTATTGTTATAACATCCATGTCGTATCTATTTTGTTGCACCTTATTACAAGTCTTCTACCATGTTTGTTATTCCTGCCTATACTTGTTAACTTATAAAGATCATGTGTTTCCTTCTTATTTGTTATATCTATATCTAGGCCTTCATCATGCTAGTTAGTTGATGTTTATATTCCTTTTTCCTAATTGCTGTCATTACTCCTATGCCTTCCGCCTAGTCTATTACTATTTCCCATACGTATATCCTCGTTCATTATTGCTACTTGCGTATTTCCTACTTTGTCATTACTGTTATCGGCATTTTTGCCACCAGGTTGGTATTGTTATACGCATAATTGATGAGGATGAGATAAATGCACGAAGGGTGTTGATGTGTAATTGACTTAATATCTGAGTACATTCCCCACGCTATGAAAGTTATGGAGTGACTATCGTGGTTTATTAGTTTTCGCACTAAGAAAAAGATTGGTCGAGATATTGGAAAGTGTTAAATTGTGATCTTTTCTAGTATTCAGTTATTATTTTGCATATTCATTATGTGTACTCTCTTCTGCTGAGGTAAATAATTATATCCCATAAAAATAAACTTAACAACTTGGAGGATAATTTATGACGTTCATGATCTTGAAAAAGAATAAAACATACACAACCAAATACTTTAAGATGCGAGTAGTGGGGAAATTTTTTAAAGGGAATAAAATAGGGGCAATTTTGTTTAATGACTGATGATGATCGTCTATTTATAAGATAAACAGATGTTTGAATGGCTTCAACCCAAAATATTTTTGGAACATTTGATGTATCAAGAAGAGCTAATGCAATTTCAACAGCATGTCTATTTTTACGTTCCACCACACCATTTTGTTCAGGTGTATAAGGGCAAGCACGTTGATGAATAATGTCTTTTTCTTGAAAAACATTAGTGAGGTTTGTATAGACATATTCCCCTCCCGAGTCTGAACGAAGAACCTTGATCTTTTTTTCAAACTGGCTTTCTATAAGGTTATAAAATTGTTTGACAATGTTTGGTGCCCTTTTTTTGTTTCAAAAAGAAAATCCAAGTATAACGAGATGCTTGGTCAATGAATGAGATAAAATACTTGTATCCCAAACGAGATATAACTAGAGCTAGACCCCAAACATCACTATGAATCAAATTGAAAGGAGTAGAATAAGTACTATTGCTTAATTGAAATGGAAGTTTATGACTTTTTGATCTTGCACAACTCTCACAAGGTAATTTCGAGGGTAAAATCACTGAGCGTTTTCCAACAAAATACAAGATTTAAACATGAAATTTGATCGAGAGGAGTGTGGATGGCCTAAGAGAAGATGACACAAGTTCCACATTTTAATTGAAAATTAGATATCCTTTTTAGAAGCCGATAGAAAAACTTGATGAAGCTTGGTATTCGTTGATTGAAGAAGGAACATCCTCACAACTTTTACGCCCCCTGAACATTGTTTCCCCTGTCAATATGTTCTTAATAACACAACCGTTAGGAGAAAATATAACCAAACAATACTATTCTACAAGTTGTCCAACAAATAAAAGATCTGGAGTAAGTTTTGGTACATAAAGAACTTTGGAAAATGGTTTAGTGGAGCCAATACGTGATGCAGATAAAATATGACCATTTGCTGCAACAATTTCATGTAGTTAGCTGCAGCCGAATCAATATGCCATACCATATAATCCAAAATTGTATTCTTACTGGGGTACGTAGTAGTCAGAGCTGTAGAGATTGCATTAGGAAGAGTCGCGCCAATAATTCTTGTATCATTTTATGGATATCATCACGATCAAGAAATGACGGTGTTTGATGTGTACCAACATCCCTTGCAATTTCCTGAAAGGCTTTATGAGGAGTTGAGTGTTTTCCTAACGAAACAGGTTTCTTATGGCACTCTAGAATAATGTGACCATTCTTCTTACAATAGTTGCAATAATTTCGCTTCTTGCAGTGAGCAATGATGTGTCCTGTTTTCTTGCAATGAAAACACTGAGATGACTTGTTGGAGTTTCCCGAGGAAGAAGAACTTATGTATGCTACCATGGCAGTGTCCATGGCAAGGGAATTCTCCGTAGAAGCTTGAGACCCTAACCGGATTTCTTCTCAAAGAACTCTGGAAACCACCACATCCAAAGCTGGTAGTTTTTCCTTGTTGAGAATGCTGGCACGCAACGACTCGAACTCAGACCTGAGTTTCATCAGGAATTGGATAGTCTTGTCCTCTTAATAGTACTCATGAGATCCTCCAGTCCAGCCGTAGGGATTGAAGCAGCAAAACCTGATCTTGCTCAGCCCATAATGTGAGTAATCCGGAATTGAGGGAACGAACATTTTTCTCACCTTGTTTCTATCTACAAGTAGCCTTCCAACTCAAAATCTCTAGCCAAATTTTGTTGGTTACCGAGAAAATGTGGATGACTCTACATTTATGATGCTTTCTCAAAGGATGTCAGCTCCATAGCTATATCAACAAAGACATAATTGATATGCTATGTGATGATTTTTCCATTGACAGCCTCCCATTCTTCTTTTTCATTGTCGTCTGTGGTTACATCCTTTGATCCATCCAAAATACTAAGGAGACCTTTGCCTCGAATGAAATTTCTAGATTGGGAAGTTATGCCCATTGAATTTTGTGGACAAGGTATCTCGTGAATCCACCATGATTCAAAGAATAAAGTAAATCGAAATCGAAGGGAATCAAAAAAACCGGAGATGAATCAAGGAGAATCAGAGATGGATCAAACAGATTTACTGAAGAAACAAAAAATGGAGTATTCAAGGAAAAAAAATCTAAGCTCTTGATACCATATTGAAACAGAGAGGGATACAGAAATGAACGAACACTAATATATTTCAATGTACAGAACTGTAGGATTTACAAGGTATTTACAAGCAAAGGAGTTTCAATTATCTCCTGATAACTAACCTACTAATTGCAAGATAAATATTCCTGAAATTGGGCAGCTAATTTGCTCTACAATTTGATTGTTAGTCATAATGGGAGATCCCTGAGATTAGACTCTTAAATAAGGTATAGTCAACAATAATGAGTTTTTTAGCAATGCAATTAGAACAAAAAGAAAATTCTACTATATTATTATGCTGTGAGAAATTCATTTCGTCTGAAATTTACGGCTCTGATATGTCTTTGTAGAAGTTAATCTTTTCGATCTAAATTTACCAATTCAAAATTTAAACACAAAAAAATAACTAAAGCTAGCTGCTGCAATACTTTTGTCACACTAAATCATCTTCCAGATCTACTCAAAAATCAAATAAATTCGAAATACCTTAGGCTTTATGTTGTTATCTTGGAATGTCAATATATACGTATTAATAACATTATTCCAAAGAAAAAAATGCTTGCAGTATATTACTGAATTGACACAATCTAACATTTTTACTTTTTCAACAGTCAAGAATCTTTAGATGCTCCAATAATGATCCGTAAAACGTAGTGCAGCCGTGCAGGAAAACAAAAGATATTAGTAAAGAGAGTCGCTCGAACATCTATCCCCCTCGTTGGCAATTGAAATCCATGCAACCAAAACCTTCAAAAGAACTTAAATTCAATATATATATATATATATATATATATATAAAATCAAATGGTAGATTATTTTATTTATTACCAAAAATATAGCGTGGTAATAATGATTCCTTCACTTTTAAAATGAGATTTTATATTTGTATCTAAGAATAAGAAAATTATTATTAAGACCATTTTACCTCTTAATAGACTTACTCAACAACAATAATAACAAATTCAGTTTGATCCCAATATGAGAGGTCTGGAGTATAGTCTGTACGCAGACTTTACCCCTACCTAACAGATAGAGAGACTGTTTCCAACATGAATTCAAATTTGTTGGTACAATATACTGAAAAATTAAAAAGATCATCCTATTTTCTGCATTTTCTCACTATCCTGTATTGACCTCAGGGTTCCACTTATTTACCACACACACACAAAAAAATAAAAAATAAAAAATTTCTGCATCACCTTTTTCTATAATTTGCTACTCTTCTTTCATGAAAAAACACTAGCTAAGAGATCTAAAAGCTTCTTCTCTGAAAAGAAAAAAAGAAAATGTTAACAGACTATTCTTTCTTGCTTGTTCTTGAAGATTTCTATCTCCATACTGCTTAACAAACAAGCTGATATTTCAGACAAAGATTATAACTTTTCTGCACAACTAACTCCCAAGTGTTTATCTTCTGATTCTGGTTCTATATATTCTGCAAATTCCAAACTTAAAGAAGTGAAAACAGAGAGCTATTAATGGAGTCAGAGTTTGATAAAAACCAGAACATGAATTCTGGTTTGTTAAGGTTTCGTTCAGCTCCAAGTTCTTTGTTTGAGAATCTCAGTGATGGGGTAATAAAGATTGAAAATTTAAATAACCAATTGGTGTCTCAGAATTCACAGTTGCCACCTCAATATCCAAGGGCAAATACTAGTGGTCATGTGGGGTCAATGGATGGTGGTGGGTACAGGATGATGGGCTCGTTGGGAAATAATAATCATGAGAGGCAAAACAAGTTGGCATCAAATCTTATGAGGCAAAATAGTTCTCCAGCTGGCTTATTCTCTCACCTCAATTCTCAATTTGGTATGTACTGTCTTCATCTTTCTTCTTTGGGAAAGTACTCTAGATTTGTGGGCAATATTTTATTTTCTTAAAAAGTAGGTAAAGAGGTGCATTCATTAATAGTTCTAAGTTTATATAGAAATGAATAAGTGAGGATTGGTATAGCCACCCCACACCAACTTATTTTCTTAATGTTTTTACCATAGTATTGATGGATTCATAGTTGCTAAAAGAGTAAGCAGATGAAACCATGTTAGAAGACTATGTTTATGTTTATGTTGATGTCTCTGGTTTGCCCTGATTTAGTTTCTGTTCCAAATTGGAGTAAGTTTAAATCAAGGCGAAACTAGGATGTATGTAGAGTCGTGAGTGTGATCTTATTATAAGTACACATTTTTGCACATATATACATCCACTTGTAGTATGAAATGGGAGTTTCAGGTGCTTTTCCCGACCTTCTTTCCCTAATTGTATTGGCTTCTGCATTCTTGACACTCTTATAATAAGAAGTTTCAGTTGTCAGCTACTTAATGTTTAATGGTAAATTACAGGGTATGGCACGTTGAAAGGCGGTGGTGGTGGAGGTTACAGAATGGGAAATGGTGCCACTGGAGATTCTAATTCATCTTCAAGTAGGTTGAAAGGTAATTTTAGTAATTTCCCATCATCATTAGGAATGTTGTCTCGAATCTCAGAGGTCGATAACGAGAGCAGCATAACAACTGTACCTGATGATGACAAGTGTGGAGATGGCAACTCAGAAACTCAATTCTACAATATGGGATTCCCTTTTACCTCTTGGAGTGATAATGAGGCTAGTGCTGATAAGGTATGAGAACAAAATGTGGGGTATTATTATTTCAAATCATTTTTTATGTTATGTGGAATTTGAATTGGCAATCTTGGTTGTAACCAGATTGAACAACTTGGAAATAGGCCTCCAATTTTGTCACACCACCTAAGTCTACCAGCTGAAATTGCAGCTATTGACAAGTTATTGCATTTCCAAGACACTACTATTCCCTGTAAGATCCGCGCCAAACGTGGCTGTGCTACTCATCCTAGGAGCATTGCAGAAAGGGTAGGACATATATATATATTTACACATACTTATGTTCATTGTTGTCACAATCTCCCAACAAGTCAGTCTATGTTTAAAGTTCAGTTTTGAATCAAAAACTATATAATGGTATTTCAGGTCAGAAGAACCCGAATAAGTGAAAGAATGAGGAAGCTACAGGAGCTTGTCCCCAACATGGACAAGGTAGATTTTTCTTTCAATTTCAGCACTTTTTCTTTTGTTCTTTTGGTGGAGTCTTATTAAGGTATAATTCATGTTGGCAGCAAACAAACACAGCAGACATGTTAGATTTGGCTGTTGAGTACATTAAAGACCTCCAAAAACAGTACAAGGTACAATTTGGAAGCATAAATACAAAATCTGGTTTAATCAATTCTATCCTTGAAACTTCTCACACATTTATGTCACGATTTTTCAGACACTCACTGATCATCGGGCGAACTGCAAATGCTCAGCAATGCAGAAGCCATTGTAAAACCAAAGGGTCTGATTTGCTTATGCACAATGGAGAAGAGTACAAGTGAAGGAGTTTACATGAATGGAGTTTCTTTTCAAAAGGGTATAGGTTAGAAAATTTAGAAAAAGACAAGGAATAACACAACGAAGAAGAAAAGAACAGATCTTTGGCTGTCGTTTTTGCAGATGGTAGATGCTATAAACTAACAATGTTTCAAAGTTTCAACAACATAATTAGTGGAGAAGTGTACATTAGTTGCATAGGACATGCAAGAATAAGATTGTGTATTCCTTGGCATATGCATTCCCTTATCTTTTCGAGTTTAAATTATGCACACCGACAATATTATTAGCAATTTAACTGTTTATTATTCTATTTTTCAGGTTATCATATCATGTCTGATATTGAAAGTTACATGTTAACAGCAGTATACATAGCACAGACTCCTTTTCTTTTGCTTAATAAAGAAGTGTGGATTAGCATAAAAGTCAATGCTTATTTTTTCCCACTTGATCTCATATATGAGCTGTTAGATCCCTCGTTTCCATTTATAGACCAACCAAGATGGGGATGGCTGAGGTTGTTATTGGTGGAAGTCAAACGTATCTAAATATTAAAGCCTTAAATCTTTAACTGTCTAGATGACCTTTGTGTCTCTTTTTTCCCTAGAGGAACCTTATCTGATTCCTATTCTATTATTTATTAAAGGTAACACAAAATATTAAGAAGCATCTCTGCTTACTGCTATGCCTTTTTGTTGTCCAATTAGAAAAAAAAGGGGCTGATATTATTTCGTTGCATTGAATTGGTTAGTTGGGATTGCCTTGGGAATGATCATACCCATATCAGTTCTGAGGTGGAAATGTGACAACAAAAGTGCAAAGATACAGGACAGCTTTGCCCCCATGACAGCCCCACAGCACTGACTAGTGTGTGAGGTGCTGTAATGAATGACTGACACGTGAATGTATTCTAACAATTACAGCACTTGTGAGGAAAATAAAAGCAAGAATTCAAACTTGTAACCTCAAGTCCACCTTACTAAGCTTCCTTTATACTCTATTTGTACAATATATTTTTGGACAAAGTGATCCAATTGAATCCCACTCGGACCATGTAGCGCTGCTTGCCAAAGAGAATTAAAGGTACCTTTAAGAATAAGGCATGGAAGTACTTAATTAACGACTAGTGTTTTTTTAATAATCGCGGATGGGAATACCTGTGGTTAATTCCACAGACTATCTGCTACCTCCCACCAACAACAATTATCATGTAACTCTATCTGCCAAGGCTTAGATAGATCACCTAATGTCTTTACCGGAAAAACGATTATGTGTATACAACAACTTTGATGTTGGCTGTAGCTCCTTTTCATATTCAAGTTGGGATCCATATATAGGGTTTTAATTAAAAAGTATAAGCAAGACAGTTGTACTGGGAGAGGATACTAAGAAAAGCAGGTTTGGCAGAGAAGCAAACTATAACAGAGTAGAACTAGGCCTTTAATTCATGTGGATAATACATCAATTTTAATGTTTTCTCTCCACTCCCATTCCTCCAAACCCCGCGAAAGAAAAACAACACAAACCGCACCCTACTAAATAATTTTATAACCCGTTCTTATAGTGAAAATCAAAAGGATATATTGTCGCACCTCTTTTTTCTCCGATAAGGGTAATAAGGAATTTTTTCCACTTTAAGTGACATTATTCGATTTTTGAGATTTATTTTATTCAGAGTCGTCACCTAAATTTTTTACGGTGTCCCGGGACATCATTAATTTATTAAAAATCCCGAAACCGAGGAATTTTGCCTCTGTTAAATTGTCTGCGAACCAGAAATCTGGGTAAGGAATTCTGTTACACACGGGAGAAGGTGTTAGGCACTCTCGAGTTCCGTGGTTCTAGCACGGTCGCTTAATGATTAAACTCGGCCTAAATTGTTCAATTACTACTTTGATACCTATGTGCATTTTTATATTCTTTGCCACTTTTATTATCCTTTTGTATTCGAAGAGTTCTTTTGAGACGTGTCACGTATGCGTAAAACCCGTTGAGATTGAGATGTGTCAAGAATCATGTCACGCGGACGTGTACGTAATTCTCGACACTGAATTCATTTAAAGAGATAAATAAAGTTGCGCAAACGCGTATTTTGTTTTGTTGTAAAAAAGAAACCGAAATCACGTCACGCGGGCGTGTACGTAATTCCGATAATTTTTAGAAATCTGTTCCTAAAAGTGTCTCTACGAGTGTTCATTTTAGTCTTTTATTTGCGTTACGTAAATGTATACACAATTTGAGAAAAAAAGTATTTTTAGTTTCATTCAAAGTTACAAAAAACGTATACTTTGATGCTTAATTTATTATCTAAATTTAAGGTAGTCACTATCTAATTATGGAAGGTGTTTGAGATTCACTATATCTAAAGTAAAAATCCTAAATCAAGTCATGAGTTTGGGCTATGGCCTAGTTTAGCTCGATTTTGATCACTTTAGGCCATCCTAATTGGCTATTTATGAGAAAAATAAGGTGCATGATTCTATTCAAATAATGTTGATCAATGAAAGGTTCAATAAAAAAACCTTGTCCGATTACTAATTCACAAAAAATAAATGGACATATTCAATTATCCTAGTTCATCATCATAGATTAAAAGGTAACTTCAAAACCACTGGAGAAACAAGAAGATGAAAAACAGAACTGAGATTCTTTCCTTGAGAGGATTTTTCGTCAAAAAAAGAAGTAAAATACAGTTTCTGAGATTATTTTAAATCAATGTGGCTACTCAGAAAACAATTTCATCAATTTCACATAGTCTTTACATATACTTTTTAAGTCATGATTCATACACACTTAGTCCTAGTTTTGAGTGTTTATACATCTACTTAAGGGACGTGGAGAGAAACGTTGTAAATCCCATATTCCTGTTTGCTTTTCGAAAAATTATCAAAAACATGAAGTGTTTGTTTCCAGAATTTCCGCAAGGTTACAAAGAACTGATTTTCTTTTCACACGAAATGCTTTAGGGTAGTAAGATCCATACTCATTCATTTGAAAACTTTATCAAAGGCGAAAGGAAACTACATAAGTGAATATAAATTCATAGTGTCCAGTCCCTTTTACAAATATATATAAAAGGTAGAATTCAAAATACAGTTTCTTACTCCAGAATGCAAGTTCCCTAAATAAAAATTAATATAAGGTAAAAAGAAAACTAAAAACCGCTGCTCCTGTGCAAGCTTCAACAAGCTTTGTGATTCAACCTTTGTGACTCAAACCTGCGTTTCTTAGCTATTTCCAAACAATCAAACAGGTTTTAGGCATTATCAGGGGGTGAACCTGACCATGAATGGGTCAGATTTTAGTCCCCATTGTGCCAATACTAACATAAATCTAAAACTATATGAGAGACTTACTGATTGAGTCTCTTTAGTGATTAAAAGAAAACACAAATAAAGAGCAGATTATGCATTCTTATGGAAAGAACCTGACCATAAAGAAGGTCAGGTTCAGAATCCAGTAACAACCTAAAAATTTAGCATTCAAGCCCTATATTCGAAATGAAAGACTCCTGACCAAATTTCAGCAAACATGTTTCAGATTCAGACTTACACACAAATTTCCAACAAAGAGATTACATACAAAACAGCTAAGGAAAGAACTCAAGTAAAACCAACAAGTTTACATATCATAGCACATAATTCAGATCTGAAGAGGGTTTATTCATAGATAAAGGAGTTACATACCTTTCAGAGAAAAAAGAACAAAGAAATCCTGACCAAATAAAGGTCAGGCCAAAAGAAGATTCACCTAGAAGAAGGAATAATCAGGCAGCAACAAACAACAACCTCAAAATCAACCCAGCTCCCAAGAAATTAACCCAAATGAGTTTCAAATATCAGAATCGAAACAAACAAGAACCAAAAGCTGAGAACCCCACAAGAACTTTGATGAACTCTTGAAAGAAATCAGATCTTTTCACTAATATTTTTTGGAAATTTTTCGTTTATGAATAAAAAAACTATTCTGATTTTTTGTGTTTTCAGATATTTTCAGAAGCTAAGTGAGTGCCAAAAGAGACTAATAGAGTGTAAAAAAGAAGGTATTTCAATGTAAAAGAAGGCCCAATAACAGTGGAAAATGGGTGTATTTATAAGGGATTTGGGGATAGGATATGCTTGGCATATTCCCTATCCCAATAGGCTGAAATAGTACAAAGGTAGTTGTCACCCTTATCCTTTGGGACAACTGCCCTTATTCCAGAATTTTCCAGCCCCTATAATGACCCTAATACCCCTTAAAAATCTGATTTTATAAGTCTAGAAGGTTCTTGGGTTGTTACACCCATGATTCCTTCAACTAAAAGTCCTAAAATACCCTTTAGTATCCCTAGAATTACCCTTAGGTAACTAGGGTTAGGTTTGATTGAGGTTAATTATTAACTTTAGTTAGTCGATCCTAGTTAGGAACTTTGGTTATCCAAACCTAATTAGTTCTTCGTAACTAGGATTTAGGTTAGTTAGTTAAGGGTTAGTTGATTAGGTTCTTAGAGCTAGTTTAGTTATCTTAGTTTTAAAAGGTGTATCTAATTGATTGAATGTAATTATCTCCATAATTAACAATTACTTAATTGGTTTAATGATTGCCTGCCCAGTGAAGGTGTTCAGGAAAACCAGGCATGAGTAAATCTTAAATATTTACTACAAGAAATTAGACTTATTGTGGCAATATTTAGTAGCGACTTGATTTCTTGCAACAAAAGCTAGACTTTTGGTGGCGACTATAATTATCGCCACAGAAGGTAAACTTTTAGTGGCGAGTTTTCAAAGGTCGCACCTAATACGTTAAGCTAAACACTAAATTTTTCTTTCCCGCTAAGGCCGAAATTTTGGCTTGAGAGTTTTGTAGCGACTTTTATACTGTCGCCTGTGAAGGCCTTTTTGTGGTGAGTTAGTCGCCTCTAACACTAATAAAAGCTTATAAGAAAAACATCTCTTATTAAATGAAAAAAGAAGCACAATGTTGGTCCTCTTCTCTTGCTCGTCTTTCTTTAAAAAATTATCTCTCTCAATTTCCTCTTTGCTCAAATCTCTCAACTCTAACTGCTCCAATCACAAATTGTGACCCATCAGATAGAAACACAAAAGCGCTAATCAGAAATCGTGACTCCATCAGGTACGTGCTCCAATCTCAAACTCAAATCCCTTTTCAGTGGTATATACAATTAGCGAGACTGATAATTTCAATGATTTCACATATTTCACCTATAAATT
Organism: Nicotiana undulata; assembly: GCA_005239495.1. Lineage (NCBI taxonomy): Eukaryota > Viridiplantae > Streptophyta > Magnoliopsida > Solanales > Solanaceae > Nicotiana > Nicotiana undulata. The sequence goes on along the minus strand of MDKH01119790.1, from coordinate 2,093 downwards.
TTGTGACCAAGTTGAAAATCTATAAAAGAAATTCATACAGTAATAGCCTGTGGTGAGGAGTCAGTGGGGGTTCCGAGTTTTCAGTCCGATGCTGAACTTCTCTCGGCCTCCGAAAAAATTGAGTAGTAAACTATTTTTGATTCGCGGTCCTGACAGCATCTAGTCTCTCGCTATCTCTTTCTCTAGCGAAATCGAGTTGTAATTTTGTGTTAATTATAAAAGTTGGGTTGTTCTTTTCTTATTAGCAGAAGCACAAACTTTCATAGTTTTTGGGTATTTATTGTTTTTTATTTGTGGGTTATTGTTGTTTTATTGTTTCAGTTTGTTTTGTTAGTAGAGAAAGGCATTGGGGTAATTGTATTGGCGAAAAAGGAGGAATTGATTGAGATCCTATATCAAATAAGTAATTTTTTTTGTTAGTAAAGAAAGGCATTTATAATGCACACACTAAAATGATTGCGGGAAAGATTATTTTCGTGAAGAATTAAATTCTGGCTTAGCTCTGAAAATTGAGTGATGAGAAATTTTCACAAGTCTGCGACTATTTCTCTCAGCATCGTCATCGTTTTTTATTCTCTGCTTGCTTCATGCTTAATATCAAATAAAAAGTCTCCTATCTTGAAGCCTTAGTGTTGGTGTTTAATGATTCTTTTGTTGCAGAGTAATTATTTTACAGTAGGATATTGAAGCAGTCCAACCGGTATTACGAATCTTTGCTTGGAAGATGCTGGTTTCTCATTCATTTTGTGGTTATTGCTGTTTGTTTTTTCTATTCCTATTTATCTTCTCTAACAACTGTCGACGTCTTCTCTAACTCATTCACAAGAGCATATTTTATTGGAATAGCCTTTTTGGGTGTTCCCATTTCCTATGTTGGCCTGCATTTTCTTTCAAGCTTAGAGGTGTGCGTTCACTTGCATATCACTTATTCGACAAAAGTATTTTACAAAGTTTAAAAGAATGGTCAGTTAATTCCAAGTATAACATGTCTCAAACTTATTTAATAGGTTCTTAACACAAATAAACAATTTCCAAAGAAGTCAACAAGTAAAGTTTAATGCCGGACATGTATATCTGATCTATTTTTTGTCCTGATTTCTAGAATTGTTTGTTACCATGATGTGCACAGGGATCTTTGCTTCAACAAGTTCATGTTAATTCCAATAAGTGATCAATTCTAATGAAGAAGTGGTCGCCTTATGATGAACTTGGATGAATATGAATGAGTCACTATTGGTTACATATGCCTGGGAGTCCAGGTAATTGATTAACAGAGCGGTAAACTTTTTATTATTAAAGACAAGGTTGTTAGTACTTCGTTATTTATAGTTCATTCTTTTATCTATTTCCATGTAAGTTAAAGTGCTAAGTATATAATATTATTTGCTATTTTAGTTCCATCGCGTGTGATTCCTTATGATGAGCTGCTTGTTACATATGATATTTATAATATGGAGTATTGAAATTTTGAGTTCAAAGGGGTCCTTGAATCCATGAAGTTAAAAATTCTAAATGGAATACGTGGTGTTTATATTATGTGGATGTATGGACTTTCTTTTAGGTTTTTAGACGGACTTTCCGTATTTGATTCATGTCGTTTACTCGTTTATATGTTCGTATCTATGAACACTTGTGATGACTTTGGTAAAATTTTAGTTTAAACAAAGTAGAGTCACTTCACAAAGAGTATCGGTTCAAGGACTCTTTATAAATCACTTAGTGGATGAATCTCTCTCTCTTGTGAAAAGCTATTACTACAATAAGATTGAGAAAAAGAGAGATAGCTATATAAGTGTGAAATATACTATAGTTTCAAAAACCAGATAGAACATTGAATACTCAAACTAATCTGCTTAGCATTCTGTCACGACCCAAAATCGGTCCAGGTCGTGATGGCGCCTAACGGTGGGGTTAGGCAAGCCAACGAACAACAATAATAATGAAAGTGCGGAATACAATAACGACATGGGGTAAGGCCGTAGAAACAAGCTGAACCACAGCTAGGCCCAATACATATACAACCCCGATAACTACAACAAGTGTGTGCCAGGACTAGTGTCACAGTGTCAACGGGCGGCTACATAGATACAACA
>ML289984.1:91536-182430 GCA_005239495.1 Nicotiana undulata | reverse complement strand
GTTTTCTGGTGTTTTTGCACAGTGATTTTGTTCACTGCGATCGCAGGAGAAGTAGTGCGATCGCAAAGGGTTAAATTGGGGCAGGTGAAAAATGTTGTGCGATCGCAGGTGTAGAAATGCGGTCGCAGAGTAGAAGGAAATAAAGCAGTGCGATCGCGTAGGTGAGGGTGCGATCGCACAAGGTAATTTGGGCGCGTGGGGATGTCTGGAAAAATACACTGTGCGATCGCATGAGGGGACCTGTGATCGCGGAGAAGGGAAAAATTTGAACTGTGCGATCGCGTGTGTTTGACCGCGATCGCAGAGTACAAATAACTGGGCAGTTAAATAATAAACTCTCTGCGACTTAAACCCCTTTTTACACCATTGTTGTACGGAAAAGAGCTCTTGGGGGCAATTTTGAAGAGGGGAAATCCTTGTTCTTCATAGAGGTAAGTATTTTGATCATTAAAACTCGATTATGGGTGATTATAGACCATAATCCCAGCCTTTAATTCATGAAAAACAGTAGAAAAATAGGACTTTGGAGCATGAGATTATGAGACCTTCAAGGGTCGATTTGAGGCGTCAAACGGACTCCGATTTTGGTGTTCTTTATATGTACGGACTCGTGGAAAGATGAAGAACACTTTTCTGTAAAAATGTCTAAGTTTCGGGACACGGGCCCGGGGGTCGGGTTTTGCCCGGTTTCGGATTTTTGAGTAAAATTGATATCTTTCGATTGGAAATTTTTCCTTAAGCCCATATTGATGATAAAAATCTGAACTTGGTAGATTTGGAGCCTTCGGAGGTTGATTCGAGAGGCAAGCGCATTGCGGAATAGTTTTCGGGCTAGTTTTGAGGTAAGTAATGTCTTTAAATCCTGTCCTGAGGGTATGAAACCCCGGACTATGTAACTTTCACGGGTTTTGAAATAAAAAGGTGGAAACTTTGGAACATGGTTCCTAATTTGAGCGACTATTGAGTTGCGAAACCGATTTTTATGCCTTTGCTTAAATAGTATTTATACATTATGATATGTTTTGGGCTGTAAGCCATGTTTGGGGCCTAGTGCCGATTTGTTTACCCCTTGGGGGATGTTTTTACTATTTTCCTCACTGCTATGTTATGATTTTTCACTCAGTCTTTTCTGTGAAATTGTTTTGACACTCAGAGTATTTTGATACTACTTCTTGAAAATGAAATACTGTTTTTGGGTCGAGAACCCGGTATATTTATGGCCTGAAGGGCAAATTGAGAGTGTCTGACTGAGTGAGGCTGCTGGCCTATATTGTGAGGATGATGTGATATGAGTGAGGCTGCGGGCCTATATTGTGTGTGAATTATGCCATGCTGTGGCTTATTATTGCGCTTGGGCTGTAGGAGCCCCTCCGGAGTCTGTAACACACCCCCAGTGAGCGCCGGTACCGAATGAGTGATGCCCGCGGGGCTTATGAAGAGTGATTGTGAGGATGCCTGACAGGCAGAGTGATTGTGAGGATACCTGATGGGCAGAGTGATTGTGAGGATGCCTGATCGTTTCACACAGGTTTTACGGAGAATTTTACTGAGATATACTGATATTGCACTTGTTTCAAAGGTTTTCTGGAAACTGATTTCGAACTCATTAATTAATGAATACTATGTGGTGACTTGGTGTTTTACTGGTTTGTGGAATTGTGTACATGTTCTGTGTGTTTATATTACTCAGACTGTGAATTTATTTTCATTACTACTGAGTTGGCGTACTCATAAGACTCCCTGTGCCTCTGTGCACAGATCCAGGTACTAGTTCGCAGCAGTAGCTGACGCAGTTGATAGCAGCATTTCACGGGATTTCGGGGTAGTTGTCCAGCGTCCACAGCTTCTCCATTTCCCTTCCTTATTTAGTCTTAGCATTTGATTCAAAGACATATATTATAGTTTTAGCAGAGTTAGATTTATTTATTCTTAGATGCTCATGACTATTGACTCCAGTTCTTGGGAGGTTGTTTAGAATATTATGGGGACGCTAAGACTTAATTAGATTATTGGGTCTATGGGTGCATGCTTATTATTAAATTGTGAACTGTTATAATTGAATAAACGCGTAGTAAGGTGATGGTTGGCTAGCCTAGTACCACGATAGGCGCCATCACGGCCTGTTAGGATTTGGGGTCGTGACAGTAGTATGAGTACGACCGACCTCATGTACTCTGTAAGTGTCGAGCCTAACCTCGACGAAGTAGTGCCGAGGCTAAGGTGGGTCACTTACAATAACCTATATGCATTATAGTAATAATAACAGGGAAGGAATACGGAAAATAAGGCAGTTAACTTATGAAAATAAACTCAATCCTCGAGAATCCGTAAAACCACGAATAACAATGCCAACACAATACAACAAGGAATACAAAACACACAATCTGTTGCGATGCACAACCCGATCCTATCGTACAAACACAATCCTCCCTTATTTTACCATATCAATATAGATAATAACAGGTAAAATCCATTGCGACGCACAACCCGATCCCACCATATAATCAGAATCAATGTCATAATCCTCCCTTATTTCACCATATCAATCCTCCTTTATTCCACTTGTTGCGGCAAGCAACCCGATCCCACAATATCAATGTCAACCCTCCCTTATTCCACCTGTTGCGGCGTACAACCCGATCCATAAACAAAAATTAATAAATGCAAAAAATTTCGCTACTCAATTCACAAGAATATCTACGAATAAATAATATGAAAGCAAGTCATAAAGGAACCTCGTACCATATCAAGGACTCCTACAATTAATACAAAACAACAAGACAAATCAAATGTATGACAACTAAAGTGTACACGTAAGGAAATTAAGGCAAGTAACAATTAATCATGGAAACATGGGAGAAACGAACATTTAAATATGAGAGAAATAAGTGACAAGTAGCAAGTTAAGTCATAGAAAGCAATTAAGCATGTAACAGTTAAGACGTGGAATAAAATAATTAATGAAATGCGAGAAACCATGGAAATAAGTATTTTGACGGTGTATATACACTCATCAGCTCGCATATACGCCGCTACATATGTAATTCACATAGCACATTGCTCAAGGGTTCCTAATTCCCTCAAATCAAGGTTAGGCTCACCACTTACCTCGCTCCGCAAACAAATCAAAGCTCTATCAGGCCTCTAAAATCAGCCTTCAAACTAGTCGAATCTAACCATAATCGACTCAATAACATCAAATAGTGCTAGGGAAATCAATTACAAGGCATAAAGTTAAGATTTTTATACTTTTCCCACAAATCAACAAAAGTCAACCCCGGGCCCGCTTGGTCAAAACCCGAGGTTCGAACCAAAACTCATTTACCCATTCACCCCCGAGCCTGAGTATGTAATTAGTTTCCAAATCCCATCTTAATTTGAGGTCTAAATCCCAAATTTACAAAATCCCCAATTCTTCCCAAATCCCTAATTTTCTACCATGAAAATCCTAGATTTGATATTGAAAACTTATGAAATGTAATGGTAAGTGAAAAGAAGTAGATTAAAGTCACTTACAAAAGAATTTGGGAAGAAAATCTCTTGAAAAAATTGCCTCTAGGAAGTTTAGGGTTGAGAGTTTGAAGAAATGAGCTAAATCTCGTTTTCCCTTCTTTTGTCCAGGTGCAACCGCAATTGCGAATAAGTCCTTGCAAATGCGAAGCATTCACATCTCTATTTCCATCGCAATTGCGATGGTTTGCTCGCAAGTGCGAACACTGGAGCTTCGCAAAACCGACCAATTTATCACAATTGTGATCCCTACTGTCTCAACCCCTTCTTCATAATTTTTCGCAAATGCGAACCTGACAAAGGCCATATATTATTGCAAATGCAAACTAGAGCTCGCAATTGCGAGGTCTGAGTCATGTGCATCAGAACCAGCAAAGTCCTCACTCTTTCAACACTCCGCCACCTGTCAAAAACTCACCCGAGCCCTCAGGGCTCCAAACCAAACATGCACACAAGTCCAAAAACATCATATAAACTTGCTCGCACGATCAAAACACCAAAATAATACCTAGAACTATGAATCGAACACTGATCACGCCCAACTCTATTCCTAAAAAGGATAAGCGGTCGCTGCAAATATAATCCGGTCTATAAGCCCGGAGTCGAATCCCACAGAGAACTAAGGTTTAGCTACATTTGTTCAATATTGCTAAGAAACACAAGTCCAAACAATTTCCTAATTATAGAGATTATAATATTTATTTCTAACTAATTAACTAACAACTATTATAAAGCAGTAAAATTATCAACTAACAAGGATGAAATTTGAGACAAGACTAAGGAGGTCTAGAGTTATGATTTCCCCAAATATTGGAATCCTTCCTGCTACGTTCCCTACAATTTTACCTACGTATTCTCTACTGATCGAGAGCACTTTAGGTGCCGTAATTCTCTCTCGAGCAACTACAACAATTTACTAGACATATTCTCTCGAACTACGCTAGTTGGCTTTATCTAACCGCTCATTATGACCACGTCAAGGCTTTGTTATTTCTAAACCTACCTTTAAACCCACTGTATTGATTTCTCACATACGCTAGGAGTGACGTTGTTAAACAACCACCTAAATATGTATACTTTCTCAAGCAACACATAATAAATAGGCATAGTAATCTATGGCCATTCAATCAACTGAAATAAGCACGTAGTTGAACAAATAGACAAATTCAAAGGATAAATTATATTAAAACATAACAAGAATTCATCCTCCAAGAGGTTCTATCCAATCCCACCATACAATCATATTTCATAACCAACAATGAAAAATTAGGAAGAGGAAGGAAAAACGCGTAGAAGAATTCTCCGCCTTGCTCCTAGTGTATTATTGCCTCGTTAGGTCGAATCTGTGTCAAAGGTATGTCAAAAGTCCTCAAAATACTGTTTTTCCATGTATATATACTAAGTAGGGTCGGGCCTAAATAATTATATCTTCTCTTACGCGAAAAAGGATAGTTTCCTTGCAGCCCGTTTGCGTCCGCGGATTCAACCGCAGACCCGGGCTCTGTTTTTGGCCAGTGTTTTTGTAAAGACCCGTAAAATTTCATATCTAAAATAATTCCCGAATAGGTCCCTGTGTTGTTATAACTGTAAAATTTCTTAAAAACGGACCCTTTTTGAAGTAAAAAGTAGCCCGGGACTTAAAACATAAAATTTTCAAAATTGCGCGGTTATGCGACGCACTATGCGATGACATAACAGGTATGTGAACCGCATAGTGGTCGCATATGAGGGCAGCCTTCTGTCCAATTTGAGGACAGCTATGCGGCCCAAGATGCGATCGCATTGTGGGTATGCGGACCGCATAGCTGTCGCATCCTTGCACCTCCATTTTTGCGGAGGAGGTTATGCGATCGCATAACATGTATGTGGACCGCATAATGGTCGCATACCAGGGCAGTCCGGTTCCCATTTTGGCCCATTTGAGGGCCAACTATGCGACAGGAATGCGGACCGCATAGCTGGAATGCAATCGCATTCCTGACCGCATTTCCTGCTTCGAGGCTTTTTTAATTTCTAATTTTTCACCCGACCTCGAGTTTAATAAAACACCCCTCCCCTTCATTATTAATGGGTATCTGAACAAAAATAGAGAGAAGTGACAGTGGTTTCTAGAGAGAGAAGTCATCTTCTTCATCAAATGGGTCCATCATCTCTACTCAGGCCTGGAAGTTATCGAGTAATTGTCATCTTCTTCACTCTAAGAGGTAAGTCCCCACCCCTTTTCCTTTTAATTCTCAGATTTTAGCTAAAAGGGGGTAGAACACATTAGCTAATTGTGAAAATAAGAGATAGGACTTGCATGCATGTGAATAATCTTCCATAACCTAGTGAAGGGAAGCTAGTTAAAGTAATCTTTCACTAAAAAGGGTTTGGTTAACCTATGGACCACATGGTGTTTGATAAAATTCTCAAATGAATTCAAGATTCCTAATTCTAAGGTAAATGTGTCGCATTGTGAACTAGATTGACGGTGCTAGACGGTTCGGTGAATTGTGATAGATATTAAAGGGGAATTTCGACTTGAGGTATGTATGGCTAACTTTAATCTTCGTAGAGTCACCTTGTTGGTGTCCGAGCATTCGATATGAGTTACTTGATGGGTATATGTGAATTGATTGTCCGGTTGTGTTGAGGTGTAAGATTTCATTTTCTTATTTTCTTAGTCGATTACTATGTTAAGTGAAATTGTGAAAGGTGATTTCTTTGTGCTTACTCTATCATGTGCAAGGTTAGTTAAATGCTTGAATATGTTGGTATGAAAGAATGGTAACGAACCCTAATATGTGAATGTATCTAAGTGCTAAGGGTTGTGTAACAAGTGATGAAAAGGAGTTATGAATTGATTTAATTGAACTAAATAACCATGGCAATATCGTATATGACTCATTGTTTGGCAAGGTTTATTGTGGCTTGATTTCATAAGGATTGTTGGATCTAATGAATTTATATTGCTGTTGATGAAAATCCTTGTGATTGATTTAATGGTTGATAAAGACTATTGTGAACACATGATTGTTTGGTTGTTATGAAATTGTACTCTTGATGATATGAATCCTTGTGATTGAATTGTGGGCTGTTATTGTTGCTATGAAATATGATTGTATGGTGGGATTGGGTTGCGCGCCGCAACAGAAGAAATAAGGTTGATGTGAGAATAAATAAGGGTGGAATGTGGATTGTCCGATGGGATCGGGTTGCACGCCACAACAGAATGTAATAAGGCTGAAATGTGATTGTTCGGTGGGATCGGGTTGCATGCCGCAACAGGAAGTAATAAGGATGGGTTGTTGAGAAGGTATAAGGGTGGAATATGATTGTGTTGAAACGAGAATCTGTGAAACTCTCAATTGTGTTGTTTCTGTATCTGTGCACTAATTGTTGGTTCCATTAACTGTCTCCTATCTGTGTATTGTTGATTTTACTTAGAGTAAAGTTTGTTCATACTTACTAGTACTATTCAACAGTACTAACGTCCTTTTTGCCGGGGCAACTACATCTTTTATATGGATGTAGGAGGTTCAACAGCAGGTAGCTCATCCCGCCGTTAGTGGTGCCTCCTCTTCATCTTTTCAGCAGTTCTGGTGAGCCCCATTTTCTCTCGGGGCCGTGTGTGGACTATATCATTCTCTTTGGCTTATGTTGTAAAAGGTATAGCCGGGGCCTTGTTGCCGTCAAGTTTATGTAAAACTCCTAGTACTCTTAGAGGCTCCATAGACACTGTGTGGGTTGTATATATGTATATTTTGGGGGGTAGTAGTACTCACTCGTAATTGTGGATCGCATCGGAAATTTTGTATGTAACTTGTGTGTTTTGGATTATCAATTGTTGAAAATTAAAAGAGGAAAATGAAATTATGTTGTAAATTGTACTTTGAATCTAAATTGGCTACTTCATACGGAACAATGTATATTATGAACACGGGGTAATACGTTGGGTAGGAAAGGCAATCCAGGTCCGCTTGACTGGGTTCATCCGGTTAGGCGCCGGTCTCGTTCCTCGATTTTGAGGCGTGACAAAATTGGTATCAGAGCCAGGTTTTAAAAAGAGTCTTAGGATGTCTCGGAGCCGTGTCTAGTAGAGCCCTTCTTATCAGTGTGTTGTCGACCACATCTATAATTAGGGGGCTGCATGGACATTTAGGAAAATACCCTTTCATTGTTACTCTGTATCATGCGATGAAGTGGAAGGTGAGAATATCTTTATCTAACTCGTGCATCGTCCTAATTTTCAGTAAATGGCACCCAAGAAGAGAGCTCGACTCGGCCTAGAGGCCAATGCCACCCCAAGTGTGGCCATGAATTCCTTATCTGACGGTGCAGGTGAGAATGATTCCCCGACCCTGAATCTGCCTGACCCTTCCATTCCAGGCCAAACTGTTCCAATTCCTGCTCCAGCGGAGGGTGCCATAGTCTCTCTCGCTGATGTTCCTGATCCTTCCTCAGTCCCAACTTCCAGTCCCGGTATTTCTGATGGGGACCTCTGGGGAGCTATTCAGATGTTGACTCAGCTAGTGGCCTCCCAGGCCCAAAAATCACATGCTGCCCCTTCTTCCTCGAGCGAGCAAGGGTATTCTTTGGGTTCCAGAGTCAACCAGCTTCTGCAATTAGCCCCTCCAGAGTTCACAGACACCGACCCAGAGGCCGATCCTCTGGATTTTATAGATGAAATGTACAAGACTCTCCAGGTTATGAGGGCTACTGAGACAGAGGGGGTGGAGTTAGCTTCCTATCGGTTGAAGGGAGCGGCATATTCATGGTTCTAAAAGTGGGAGAGTTCCCGTGGAGAGGGGAGCCCTCCGGCGAGGTGGGTCGAGTTTGTAGATGCTTTCATGGATCATTTCTTGCCTGCCGAGATTATGACAGCCCGTGCTGCAATGTTTGAGGTCCTTAACAAGGCAACATGAGTGTGTGGGAGTATCATATGGAGTTCGTGCGCTTGTCCAAGTATGCTACTCACATGATGCCGACTATGGAGGCCAAAGTTCGTCGGTTTGTTCAGGGCCTTGGTCCATTGGTTGTCAATGAGGCTGCTACAGCTTCTTTGCACTCAAATATGAACTATGGGAAGATGGTGAGATTCGCCCAGGCTACAGAGGCTCGGAAATTAAAGATAAAAATGAAGAGGGAGAGTAGTAGTAGGTCCCGGTCAGCGGGCAACCCTGGGAGTTCAGTTGAAGGTGCGAGATCAGCCCTTGGGAGATGGTCATCAGGGCCATCTTAGTCATATGCTCAGTCCTCAGCCAGTGCACCGCCATCAGGGCACAATTGTCAGCAGGGAGGTCGCTTTGGGCCCGGTTCAGACAGTAGGAGGTTCTGTCAGTCGGGTCGTTCTGGTGGGAGGTTCCAGCAGCAACGGAGGGCCCCATGTCTTAAGTGTGGGAGGTTCCATTCTGAGCCATGTTACTTGGATATCCCGGTATGCTATAGATGCGGAGTGAGGGGCCATGTTTAGCGAGATTGTCGTGCACCTAGTCAGGGCACATGTAGGGGTACTGCTCAGCCATCCAGTTCATCAGCCGCTACGTCTTCGGCACGCCCTCCAGCACCAGCAGGGCGCGGTGCAGCTAGGGGTAGAGAACGGGGTCAAGGGGGACCTAGTCGGTTCTATGCTTTGAGTGGTCGTCAGAGTGCTGAAGCTTCTCCATATGTTGTCACAGGTATTCTGACTGTTCAAACACATGATGTTTATACTCTTATTGATCCCGGGTCTTCATTGTCATATGTCACTCCATTTATTGCTTCAAGTTTTGGGATAGAACCCGAACAGCTTCATGAGCCGTTCTTTGTGTCGACTTCGGTTGGTGATTCTATCACGGTCGCGCGAGTCTATAGGAATTGTGTGGTCACGGTGTGTGGTCGAGATACCACGGCTGATCTCATTGAGCTAGGAATGGTGGATTTTGATGTTATCATGAGAATGAATTGGCTCTAATCGTGCTTTGCTAAACTCGACTGCCGAACCAGAATTATGAGGCTCGAGTTTCCTAATGAACCAGTTATTGATTGGAAAGGGAATGATGTTGTGCCGAGGGGTAGGTTTATTTCCTATCTTAAGGCCTCCAAGATGATCAGGAAGGGGTGCATCTATCATATGGTCTGGGTTGCAGACACCACTTCAGAGGTGCCTTCTCCCGAGTCTGTGCCGGTTGTGAATGAGTTTCTTGAAGTATTTCCAGATGAGCTTCTTGGGATTCCTCAGATAGAGAGATCAATTTCTGGATTGATGTATTTCCAGATACGCAACCAATATCTATTCCACCTTAAAGAATGGCGCCAACAGAATTGAGAGAGCTAAAAGAACAATTGAAAGATCTATTAGAAAAGGGTTTCATTCGGCCAAGTGTGTCTCCTTGGGGCGCACCGGTTCTCTTTGTCAGGAAGAAGGATGGGTCGCTTCAGATGTGTATTGATTATCGGCAGCTCAACAAAGTCACCATCAAGAATAAATACCCATTGCCTCGGATAGATGATTTATTCGACCAATTGCAAGGTGCCAGGTTTTTCTCCAAGATTGATTTACGATCCGGGTATCACCAGCTAAAGATCAGGGAGCAGGATATTCCTAAGACCGCCTTCAGGACTCGTTATGGGCACTTTCAATTTCTGGTAATGTCTTTTGGGATAACCAACGCCCCAGCAGCTTTTATGGATCTTATGAATCGGGTTTTCAAGTCGTTTCTTGACTCTTTTGTGATAGTCTTCATTGATGACATCCTTGTTTATTCGCGAAGTCGGGAAGATCATGCTAATCACCTCAGGGAAGTTCTGCAGACTCTTCATCAGCACCAGTTGTATGCAAAGTTTTCAAAATATGAGTTTTGGCTAGAATCAGTCACCTTTTTGGGCCATGTTGTTTCCAGGGAAGGGATTCGGGTTGATCCCCAAAAGATTGAGGCAGTAAAGGATTGGCCTAGACCAACGACCCAGATAGAGATTCGCATTTTCTTGGGTCTATCTGGGTATTATCGGAGGTTCGTGGATGGATGCTCTACCCTTGCCTCCCCATTGACTAAGCTGACGCAGAAGGCAGTTAAGTTCCAGTGGTCCGATGCTTGTGAAAAGAGTTTTCAAGAATTGAAATCAAGACTGACTTCGGCACCAGTGTTGACCTTGCCGGAAGGTTCAGAAGGGTTTGTTGTGTATTGTGATGCTTCGGGGGTTGGTTTGGGGTGTGTATTGATGCAACGTGGTAAGGTAATAGCGTACGCTTCAAGGCAGCCCAAGAAACACGAGAAGAATTATCCGACGCATGATCTGGAGCTCGCAGCGGTTGTGTTTGCATTGAAAATCTGGCGGCATTATCTTTATGGGGTCCATGTGGACGTGTTCACAGACCACAAGAGTCTTCAGTATTTATTCAAACAGAAGGTGTTGAACTTAAGGCAGCGGAGGTGGTTAGAATTGCTAAAAGATTATGATATGAACATTTTGTACCATCCAGGGAAGGCGAATGTAGTAGCCGACGCTCTTAGTCGGAAATCCATGGGTATCTTGGAACATTTGGAAGACGGTCAGAGGACTTTGGAGGTTTATTAGTGGCCAGTCTAGGGGTCTGTCTTTTGACCTAAAATGAAGGGAATGTCGTGGTGCGTAATGGAGCGGAGTCTTCGCTTGTAGCGAAAGTCAAGGAAAAGCAGTTTAGAGATCCAACATTGGTACAGTTGAGAGAGGCAATTTTGAATCACAAAACTTCAGCATTTTCACTCGGCAATAATGACGGTGTCCTGTGGTTTTAAGGGAGGTTATGTGTTACAGATGTGAATGATCTCCGGGAGAGGGTAATGGAATAGGCTCATAATTCCAGGTATTCTGTTCACCCAGGTTCTACAAAAATGTATCGCGATCTCAAGGAAATTTATTGGTGGAATGGTATGAAGAGAGGTGTGGCGGACTTTGTGGCTGGGTGTTCGAATTGTCAGCAAGTGAAGGCCGAGCATCAGAAGCCCGGTGGGGTGGCGCAACTTATGGAAATACCGATGTGGAAATGGGATATGATCAATATGGACTTTGTGGTAGGATTACCCCGCACTCAGCGCAAGTTCGACTCAATTTGGGTAATAGTGGATCAGCTCACAAAGTCGACGCATTTCTTGCCAGTCAAATCTACCAATACTGCAGAACAGTATGCTCAGTTGTATATCAAAGAAATAGTCAGACTCCATGGAAATTAAGTTTCTATTATCTCGGATCGAGGAGCCTAATTCACAGCTAACTTTTGGAGGAAATTTCAACAAGGTTTGGGTACTCATGTCAATCTCAGTACAACTTTCCATCCGCAGACGGACGGTCAAGCGGAGCGGACTATTCAGACGCTTGAAGATATGCTACGAGCTTGTGTATTATATTTCAAGGGTAGCTGGGATGATCACTTGCCGCTTATAGAGTTTGCTTACAATAACAGTTTCCATACTAGTATTCAGATGGCCCCATTTGAGGCATTGTATGGAAGGAGGTGTAGGTCTCCGATTGGATGGTTTGAGGTTGATGAGGCGGAATTGATAGGATCGGATATTGTGCACCAAGCTATGGAAAAAGTTAGAGTCATTCAGGAGAGGATGAAAATTGCTTAGAGTCTCCAGAATTCCTATGCGGACGTTCGTCGTAGAGATTTGGAGTTCTAAGTAGATGATTGGGTATTCTTGAAGGTGTCTCCCATGAAGGGAGTGATGCGGTTTGGGAAGAAAGGGAAATTGAGCCCGAGGTATGTTGGGTCGTATCGAATCCCTCAAAGGATAGGGCAAGTAGCGTATAGGCTGGAATTGCCCCCTGGGATGTCATTAGTGCATCCAGTGTTTCATGTGTCTATGCTAAAGAAGGTTATTGGAGATCTAGCTGCCATCGTGTCAGTCGAGACCATTGAAATTAATGAAGAATTGTCATATGAAGAGGTTCCGGTTGCTATTCTTGATAGGCAAGTCCGTAGATTGAGAAACAAAGAAATTGCTTCTGTTAAAGTGTTATGGCGAAGTCAGCAAGTCGAGGAAGCCACGTGGGAAGCGGAAAGTGAAATGAAATAAAAATATCCACATTTGTTTGAACAAGCCTAGTAGTGATCGTGAGACCTGCCATCTCTAAGCAATTATATGTTGTGTCAAATTTTGTGCAAAAAGCACCCCATTTCCCCCCTAAATGCCCTACTATTGTAACTTCTCAAGTTGTGCCATATTTGTGCATATTGTGATTATTTGGGTAATTTGCAACTCTTTGAAGTAAGCTAAATTATGTGCAATTCATATGATAGCTAAATGATATGCAAGTTGTGGTGTTAACTGAATTATGGATAAGCATGTTGAAGTAATTGAATTATATACGATTTGATGAGATGACTGAATTATGTGCAAGTTGTGGGAATAATTGAAAATGTTTGAATTGGTTAACAACGTGTTTCGGGGGCTCTCTGACAGGTAGATAGGCCTAATTACAAAGGAAACTCAGGCAAAATTTTCAGAAAAATATCGGAGTTAGTGAAAATTAGGGGTTAGCATATTGTGTTGTCCAAAATGATTCCCCCGATCCTCATTCGAGGACGAATGATTTTAAGTGGGGGAGGATGTAAAGACCCGTAAATTTTCATGTCTAAAATAAGGCCCGAATAGGTCCACGTGTTGTTATAACTGTAGAATTTCTTAAAAACGGACCCTTTTTGAAGTAAAAAGTACCCCAGGACTTAAAACATAAAGTTTTTGAAAATTGCGCGGTTATGCGACGCACTATGCGATTGCATAACAGGTATGTGTACCGCATAGTGGTCGCATACGTGGGCAACCTTCTGTCCAATTTGAGGACAGCTATGCGGCCCAAGATGCGATCGCATTTTGGGAATGTGGACCGCATAGTTGTCGCATCGTTGCACCTCCATTTTTGCATAGGAGGTTATGCGACGCATTA
This sequence comes from Nicotiana undulata, assembly GCA_005239495.1. Classification (NCBI taxonomy): domain Eukaryota; kingdom Viridiplantae; phylum Streptophyta; class Magnoliopsida; order Solanales; family Solanaceae; genus Nicotiana; species Nicotiana undulata. The sequence goes on along the minus strand of ML289984.1, from coordinate 169,032 downwards.
TGCGATCGCATAACATGTATGCGGGCCGCATAATGGTCGCATACCAGGGCAATTCGGTTCGCATTTTGGCCCATTTGAGGGCCAACTATGCGACAGAAATGCAGATCGCATAGCAGGAATGTGATCGCATTCCTGACCGCATTTCCTGCTTAGGGGCTTTTTAATTTCTAATTTTGCACCCGACCTCCAGTTTAATAAAACACCCCTCCCCTTCATTTTTAATGGGTATCTGAACAAAAATAGAGAGAAGTGAGAGTGGGTTCTAGAGAAAGAAGTCATCCTCTTCATCAAATGGGTCCATCATCTCTATTCAGGCCTAGAAGTTATCGATTAATTGTCATCTTCTTCACTCTAAGAGGTAAGTCCCCACCCCATTTCCTTTTAATTCTCGGTTTTTATCTAAAATGGGGTAGAACACATGAGCTAATTGTAAAAATAAGAGATAGGACTTGCATGCATGTGAATAATCTTCCATAACCTAGTAAAAGGAAGCTAGTTAAAGTAACATTTCACTAAAAAAGGGTTTGGTTAAGCTAAGGGACCACATGGTGTTTGATAAAATGCTCAAATGAATTCAAGATTCCTAATTCTAAGGTAAATGTGTCGCATTGTGAACTAGATTGACGGTGCTAGACGGTTCGGTGAATTGTGATAGATATTAAAGGGGAATTTTGACTCGAGGTATGTATGGCTAACTTTAATCTTTGTAGAGTCACCTTGTTGGCGTCTGAGCATTCGGTATGAGTTTCTTGCTGGGTATATGTGAACTGATTGTTCGGCTGTGTTGAGGTGTAAGATTTCATTTTCTGATTTTCTTAGTCGATTACCATGTTAAGTGAAATTGTGAAAGGTGATTTCTTTGTGCTTACTCTATCATATGCAAGGTTCGTTAAATGCTTGAATATGTTGGTATGAAAGAATGGTAACGAACCCAAATGTGTGAATGTATCTAAGTGCTAAGGGCTGTGTAACAAGTGATGAAAAGGAGTTATGAATTGATTTAATTGAACTAAATGACCATGGCAATATCGTATATGACTCATTGTTTGGCAAGGTTTCTTGTGGCTTGATTTCATACGGATTGTTGGATGTAATTAATTTATATTCCTGTTGATGAAAATCCTTGTGATTGAATTAATTGTTAATAAAGACTATTGTGAACACATGATTGTTTGGTTGTTATAAAATTGTACTCTTGATGATATGAATCCTTGTGATTGAATTGTGGGCTGTTATTGTTGCTATGAAATGTGATTGTACGGTGGGATCGGATTGCGCGCCGCAACAGAAGAAATAAGGTTGATGTGAGAAGAAATAAGGATGGAATGTGGATTGTCCAGTGCGATCGGGTTGCACGCTGCAACAGAATGTAATGAGGCTGAAATGTGATTTTCTGGTGGGATCCGGTTGCACGTTGCAACAGGAAGTAATAAGGGTTGGTTGTTGAGAAGGAATAAGGGTGGAATATGATTGTGTTGAAACGAGAATCTGTGAAACTCTCAATTGTGTTGTTTCTGTATTTGTGCACTAATTGTTGGTTCCATTAATTGTCTCATATCTGTGTATTGTTGATTTTACTTAGAGTAAAGTTTGTTCATACTTACTAGTACTATTCAACGGTACTAACGTCCCTTTTGCCGGGGGCGCTACATCTTTGATAGGGATGTAGGTGGTTCCATAGCAGGTAGCTCAGCCCGCCGTTAGTGGTGCCTCCTCTTCATCTTTTTAGCAGTTCTGGTGAGCCCCATTTCCTCTCGGGGCCGTGTGTGGACTATATCATTCTCTTTGGCTTATGTTGTAAAAGGTATAGCCGGGACCTTGTTGCCGGCAAGTTTATGTAAAACTCCTAGTACTCTTAGAGGCTCCGTAGACACTGTGTGGGTTGTATATATGTATATTTTGGGCGGTAGTAGTACTCACTCGTAATTGTGGATCGCATCGGAAATGTTGTATGTAACTTGTATGTTTTGGATTATCAATTGTTGAAAATTAAAAGAGGAAAATGAAATTATGTTGTAAATTGTACTTTGAATCTAAATTGGCTACTTCATACAGAACAATGTATATTATGAACACGGGGTAATACGTTGGATAGGAAAGGCAATCCAGGTCCGCTTGACCGGATTCATCCGGTTAGGCGCCGGTCTCGTCCCTCGATTTTGGGGCGTGACAGTTCTATTTCGCGCATTTTGCACCCTGTTCCGCTTGGAATTTGGAAATATGTAAAACATGAAAGTTGTATCCCTTTGAGTTAGATTTCCAACTATATACTGTGCAAAACAAATGAATTTCTGAGCGAAAAGTTATGTGCCTTTTACTAGACAGTGCGCAATATGCCTACTCGATTCTTCATTCGTTCTTAACTGTCAAATTTTGATTCCTGAACACGATCCCGACTTAATTACTTGGGCTTTTACTTAGACTTTAAAGCTCCAAATCACTTAAATTCATTTCATAACATCTACATAGCTCGGAATCACTCCTACAAGGCATAAAACACACAATTAGTGCAAAACACTAGCGATTAAAGCTCAAAGTCAATTAAAGTGCAGTAAATTAGAGTGTAATAAGCGACTAAAATACACAATTATAGCTTATCATCATACACCAAAACAAATGAAATGTTCAATGAAACTTAAGAACATAAACTTTCTCAACTGGACCTTCGAATCACGTCAAATCAACTCCGTTTTGCACCAAAATTCGTAGACAAGTCATAATACTGTAATGAACTTATACCAAGTTCCACCACCGAAATCCGAACCCGATTACAATAAAGTCAATTTACGGTTAAACTTATGAATCCTTTAAACCTTTAAATTGCTAGTTTTTAACAAATTGTGTTAATTCAAGTTAGGGACTTCCGAATTCAATTTCGGGCATGAGCCCCCAAGTTTCAAATCATGATACGGACCCGCCGGGACCGTCAAAACATTGATCCAGGTCCGTTTACACAAAGTGCTGACCGTAGTCAACTAAAATGAGTTTTAAGGTACAATTTCACATTTTCATCAATTTTCTCATAAAAACCTTCCTGAAAAAAGGACATGGACTGTGCAAGGAATTTGAGAAAAGCTAAACGGAGCTATTCGGCGTCTCGGAATACATAAATGAAGGTTAAAACTATAAATGACATATCAGATCATCACACCCTGAAACCCAACAATATTCATAAATCCAAACACTCATTCCAATACGAGTCCAAATATACAAGTTTTATCCAAATCCGACCTCAAATCGGCCCCTAAATCTCCAAAAAATTTCTCTCCAATACCATAGCCAAAACCCCCCAAATTTCTCCTTTAAATCACATAGCCTATGTGAAATAATCCATGGGGAAACAAGATTTAATATTTAAAAAATCAGGTAAGTGTGGCAAAAAACTGCCCAAAAATCGCCTCTAACCGAGCTCCAATACTCCAAATAATGAAAATTATACCAAACCCTCGAAATTTTAATCTGCCCAGCAATATTGTCGCTTCTGCGTAAAAATGCTCGCTTCTGCGAGCTCACTTAAGCCCCCGACAAATTGCACCTACGCTCTAATATCCGCTTCTACGAAGGCAGCGTTGTGCACAACATATCACAGAAGCGACACTGCTTCTGCGTGAATTAGTACTTTGCTTCTTCGTCCAACTATTCTCTTTTGTATATTCGCACTTGCGGACAAAACCTCGCATATGCGAAAACACTAGCAATAGAACAACTAACAAGATCAAAATGGTGTGAAACATACCCGAGGCCCCCGACCCCGTCCAATCACACAAATAAATGTTAATACCTTCCCCAACCCTATCCTAAAGGATCAAAACACTGGAATTAACATCAAAATAACGAATCGTCGATCAAGATCACTCTCCTAAGCTTATGAGCTTCCAACTTCAATTCAAACATTTGATTCAAGACTAACCAATACGGAATGAACCCAAACTTTGCACACAAGCTTCAAATGACCAAATTGACATATTCCAACCCCTTAAAATTATAATTCAAATCTGATATCATCAAAGTCAACCCCTGATCAAACTAATGAACTTTTCGAACATTCCAATTTCCAACTTTCGACAATTAGAGCCAAATCAACCTAGAAAACTCCAAATCCAAATCTGGACATATGCCTAAGTCCATTTGAACCCATTGGAACCATCAACATGCGAATCTGAGCTCGTTTACAAAAAAGTCAAATCTTGGTTAACTCTTATAACTTAAGCTTCTAAAATGAGACAAAGTCCTCATTTGTTTGCACCTAATGGAGGTCTGAATCTTAATCATTCATATCTCAAACATTAAGTGCGTTTGTTTTCAAAGTCTGAATTTTAGTTATTCAGATCTTAATTATTAAGTGTATTTTTTTTTTACTTCACAACCACTTAATGGGTCTGAATAGGTCTGTATGACTAGATCCATAATAGAGACTTATTTCATTAAGATGCTATCATCTATATTCATTATTAATTATCGCCACCGCCTACCATTATCAACTACCACCATGCCGCCACCACCACCATACCCAACTACCATCACCACCATCATTCTCAACCACAAACACTCATCTACCTCAACTACCATAACTAACCACCCCATCACCATCGACAATCATAACTGGCACTACCCATCATTATTAACTACCACCATCCACCACCATCTTCCTCAATCACAACTACCGCCACCACCCGCCATTATTAACTATCACCACTCACCACTACAATCCTCAATCATAATCGAAACCACTACTAATCATCACTAGATAATACCCTAAACCACCACCATCTATCAAACTTGTCACCAACCACCGCCTCTAGTTGGCATTCACAAGCACCACAGTTAGCCATCACCACCAGCAACTACTACATTTTAAAAAAAATACATATTTTATTGATAGAGTATTAGATTAATTAGTATTTCATTTGAAATTTTATGTTTATTAATTTTCAAATAAAGATAAATTTTATATATTCAAATATTAAAAATCAAACAGTCTTAATTATTTAGTATTCAGATCTTAATACACATCTTAATATTCAGATGTGTATTCAGATTTAGATGTCTTAATATTAATACACATCTTGATATTCAGATGTGTATTCAGATTCAGACGTCTTAATCTTAAAAATAACAAATGAGGTCTAAGTGTCTCAATACACTCCATAACCTTCCCGAAAACAATCCCAACCATCCCCGCAAGTTACCAAACATCAAATACACATATGGAGAATAGAAAATTAGGAATAAAATACACAAAACAACCAGCCAAGTTGTTCACATTAATGTGAAACAATAACATAACAAGAAGATAGAAATAGAAAGATAGGAATTAAAGAAATATAGACACAATTAAATTTAAATAATTAAATGGTGTAATGGATAAGATTAACCAAAATACTATTTAATTAAAAAATTAAGTACACCTAATCTATCAGAATCCTCGAGAAGATAGTAACCTACTTGCAAATCTTATGACAAAATAATTAAATGCAGCAAAGGGTTTTCAAGCTCTCTAAAGAGATACAATTCTTCATACGTCATAAAGTAGATATAAAACCCTAACTTCTTATTACTTATACTAAGGATTAAAAGTAGTAGAAAGATATAATTTCCCCCTAATTAAAATTGTAAGACTAAAGGGGCATAGTATTTAATACATTGCATATCTTTAAGCTTTCCATGTTGGAGCCTTTCAAAGATTTTATTTTCATCCATAAAGCTTAAATTGAAGGTCCTTAACTTTGACTCCTTGTGAAAGGCAGCATTGACATGTTTTTTGAAGTAGTGCCACGTTGATCTGACCTGGTATTTTGTTTCTTTTCCTAACCTCTAAATTTTGGTTAAAATTTAGTCCACGTCGGATATTTACATTAACTTATATCAAAGTATCTTAGTTAATCTATCTATCTATATGTGACGACCCGGTCAGTCATTCCGTAGAATTTGTACCGTTATTCCTGTTTCTGCCCAGTCATACATTGATTTTACTATTTATGATGTGTTGGAGTTGGTGGGCTCGGGTTCGGAATGGTTGAAGTGAGAACTGAGACACTTAGTCTCTAAAAGTAACCTTATAGTTGGAAAATTCAACTGGGAGTTGACTTATTGGTAAACGACCTCGGAATGCGAATTTTATGGCTCGGGTAGCTTCGTTAGGTGATTTGGGAGTTAGGAGTGTGTTCGGAATATTTTTGTGATGTCCGGTGTAAAATTAGGCTTGAATTGGCGAAAGTTAATTTTTGGCAATTTCCTGTCGGTAGTGGAAAATAGGCTATCAGGTCGGAATGGAATTCCGACAGTTGGAACATGTTCGTAATTCCATTTTGGTTATGTCTGCAAAATCTTAGGCCAATCGGAGTTGTTTTGGGTAGTTTCGGCATCGTTGGTGGAATTTAGAAATTTCAAAGTTCATAGGCTTGAATTTCGATGAGTTTTTGGGATTTTGATGTTGTTTTTGATGTTTCGAAGGCTCGACTAAGTTCGAATGATCATTTATGATGTGTTGGTATACTTGGTTGGGGTCCCAAGGGGCTCGATATTGATTTCGGATGGTGAACGGGGATTTTTGGACTTGGTAAAATGCAGCTTCAGCTGCTGGTGCTGGTGTAACCGCACCTGCGAAAGTTGGACCGCAGGTGCGGGCCTGCAGGAACAAGCAGAGCTCCGCAAATGCGGATTTTGGGAGGTTCAGTGGAAGATCGCAGGTGCGGGATGAGTATCGCACCTGCGAAGTCGCAGGTGCGGAGAAGGGGGCGCAGGTGCGGAGGCCAAGATTTTGTGGGTTCTTCGTAGGTGCGGACCTGGGACCGCAGGTGCGGGTCTGCAGGTGCGCTTAAGTGGCCGCAGGTGCGGAACCACTGTTCAGAGAGTATAAAAATATGCCTTCGCGAATTTGAGCCATCTTTCTCAATATTTCATCCGGGTTTGAAGCTTTGAAGGGTTTTTTAAGAGGGAATTCGATAGTTCTTCATTGAGGTAAGGTTTTTGGACTCTAAACTCGTTTATATGTGACTAAATGTCGTATTGATGGTGACATATTAGGGGGGGAAATCAGTGCAAAATGGGTGATTAGGGCTTGGGATTAAGAGGCTTTAGAATGGGAATTTGAGGGGTCATTTGGACTCCAATTTCAGTGTTCTTGGTATGTATAGACTCGTGGGAGGATGAGGATTCTTGTGGCATAAATTTTATTGAATTCTAAGGCGTGGGCCCGGGGGTCGGATTTGACCAATTTCGGAATTTTTGAATATTATTGATAAATTTCGATTGGGATTAGTTCCTTAGCATATTATAATGATATTCAATTGATTATTGGTAGATTTGGAGCACTCGGAGGCCGAATTTAGAGGCAAGGGCACTACGGAGTAGTATATTAGCCGGTTTTGAGGTAAGTAACGCTTCCAAACTTGGAACTGAGGGTTCGAAACCCCAAACTATCTGATATTTGATGTTAATTAAGGTGACGCACTTGACAAGTGACGGGCATGCGGGCATACACCGAATATTTGTAGCCTGGCTCATCCCATGGAATTGTCTAATGGTTATTTCAGGTTGATATTGGTACTGTGAAGGTTGCATTTACCTTGAACGCAATAGAAATCATGCTAAGTATAAAGGTTAAGGCTTCACGCCGATATGTTCAGACCGGAACGGTCGATTATTGTTGTCTCTGTTTATGATTATTGTTTTCATGCACTCAGTCTTGTTATTGTAAATTTTTCATGCCTCAGTCTCTTAAATTGCTAGTTTATTCTATATTATCATTGGTTTGGGCTGATTTTCATATGTTAGAGCATGGTGAGTGAGACTGGAAGGTACTGACTGAGTGAGGCTTGGAGCCTGGTTCTGAGACAGTTATGAGGTCGGACTGCACACCGCGGCGACCCTGGAATCATGCCTTCGTTGGCTTGATATAGCGCTTGGTCTTATAGGATCCCCTCCAGAGTCTTTACACCCCTAGTGAGCGCATATATATTGAGGGATGGATCTTCCCTGGACATGGATCTTGTCCGAGTGATATGTTCCGGAGATGGACCTTCTCCGTGGGGCTGGATCGACCTTTTTCCTCAGTACTAGGTGACTGTGTAACTTGTGTTTATGTAATATCCGAGATGGACTTTCCCTGGGCCGGAAGGCGAAATTCTAATACTGAGTGGACCACCTTATGAGAGTTTGATTACTGAGTACACATCATTCTTGATCCTATATGAATTCATGCTGGTATGCAGAGCTACATATATAAATTGATACATCTTGTTTATTTTCTGATATATTATTGTCATGTCCAAATTATATACTGTTGTTCAAAATTATCAGAGGTTTAGTCCGTCACTACCTCTCAGCCCGTTGTTTGGTTTCGTTATTACTGAGTTGGTATACTCATGTTACCCCCTGCACCTTGTGTGCAGATCCAGGTACATCGAGATTCAGCTCTGGTCAGTGAGTAGCAGCAGTTTCATCAGAGTTGACGAGGTAGCAGCTGGCGACCGTGATCTCGTCATATCTTTCTCTTCTACCTGTCGTATTTACTTTCAGACTATGTTGGTCATTTCTTTTCGGGTTGTATTATGTATTAGCAGCTAATGACTGTGTGACACTGGATCCGGGATTTGTAGGATTTGGGTTTTGGTTTCACAAATTGTTTTCGAATTCAAATTGATTATTATTATGGACTTTAGACTTGTAAAAAAAAAATTGTATTTTCTCTGATAATCGGGTCTAGACTAGCTAAATAGGTGGCTGGCCTGGTTCCACGACAGGCGTCATCACGACTCCGAAATTGGGTCGTGACACTATATCTATCTATATCTATATCTATATCTATATCTATATCTATATCTATACTATACTAAAAGCACGGAGATCCTATCGAAATGTTGTTCGTCTTTTTTACCCTTCGTAAGTGTATTTTATGTTGGATATATTTGTAATTATAATCATTAATTTCTTTTTTTCTTCCCAAAACCAAAAACTATCGTGTACTTGTTTAGAGCTCTTTAAAATTTACACTACTTGGGATTCTTGTCTTACAATTTCTTTTCCTTTGATTTTGTTTCCTTTAGTTTTAGATTCTTACGTTTTTGTTTCCTTTACTTTTAGGATTCTTTCTTTTTAATTATGGTGTGTCTTTTTCCATTGTTTCTTTTGTCCGTTTAAGATGCAATTTTCATTGTTTTTTTTTTTTTTTGTGTGTATAGGTTTAGGATTCAATTTAATATCAGTTTACCGACCATAGTTTGAGGTAACGTTGTATCTTCACTTTATTTATATTTAGGTTTCTAGAATTTTAGAACCAAAATAATTAAAATAAGTCATTAACTTGCATTTTTTATTATAAATCATTTGTAGTATCAACATTTGTATATGTAAATTTGCTTGTGAATTGAGGTAATTTTTCTACCTTGTTCTATATTCTTGAACTTACGTAATAATAATCTTTAATGCATTACTCATAAACAATTGTATATAGAAAGTTTGTCGATTGTTATTTTATTTACAATGTCTCATATATGATCATTGGTTTAAAATTGACTCATATATGAATGTTGTACAGGTTCTTTGGATCATTGTATTCATCACATAAAATTGGATAGACATTCTAACTAATATAAATTGAATATTTTATTAATTTAAGATTATTTTCACTTTGTGTTTGATAGTTTTAATTATTAATTGTTATGCTAGCTCAAGTTGATCATACTTTGTAAGAAAAAATCAAATTTAATTACTTCTTTTAATTGACTATATTATACATATCACAATATTATAATTGTTTTCTTAAAGAATAGCTCTTGGCAATTGATGTCCTTGTATATACCCAAAATTTTAACAGTTTTTACTGGTTCAAGTAAATAATACTCCTTATCGATCTCTTAAATAATATTTTATTTTATTAGAAATATTGTGATGTCTAATTTATTGCATTCTGAAAAGTATATGGCTTTCTTGCAGTTTAGCTATGATATTTCTTTTACCAATTGAACTTTGAGATTGAGGTATTTTTATTATCAGTTTATTTAAACTATATGCTAAGTTAATTGTTTTAGCTTTGCAATAAGGTGTGCTCTTGTACTTGTGAACAAAAATATATTAACCCTCAATTGATATGATCTTGTTCAATGTATGGTCTCTAAATAACTTCATAAATATAGGAAGTAAAAAATTAATGTCCTGTCTCACCGAGAAATAATGTATGATCGTCAATATTAATTGGAAGAAGTGACAAGGTAAGAAGTATAAAAATCAATAGTTTAGTAGTACGTGCATTCTGGTTGAATGAACATACGTAAGTGCATTAGCAAATACCTTTTTTATTATGTTAAATCCTTATTAGTGGTTTAAGTATTTCTTTTAAATAAATCTTTTAAATATTGTATATAAAAGATATTAGGTAAGATATAACAATATAACTGTTATTAAATCATAAAATATATTATTAATAGTTACAAATGTTATCACTACCTTAACTAATTGCTATTATACAACGTTCGCTTTCGTCATATATAATTTTCTTACTAATAATGTCACAATCCGAATTAACCCTCCGAACGGGCTCGTGACGACACTTAGTCCCTATGACTAGGTAAGTCTAAAATAAACGAAAAAATAGGACAAACAATAATAAACAATGAAAAAAGAAACAATAACTATAAAACTTAGCCGCTCGGCATGTACAACTTTTACTTTCCCAAACCCGAAATATCACCAAGTCACAAGCTTTATACAATTATAGCTCTATACAACGGAATAAAGAAATTGTGTATATGTCTATCTTCTATGCCTATAGTAGAGTAGATTGGGGACACGTGAGAATTACCTCGCGGTCTCCTGAGCAAGTGTTGTAGTACTCCTAGCCAAAACGCTGCGTACAAGTACCTGGATCTGCACATGGGGAAAACATGCGCAGGAAAGGGCGTGAGTACTCCACATTCGATACTCTGAAAGTGCCAAGCCTAACCTCAGTCAAGTAGTGACGAGGTCATATTAAAGCTCTACTGAGTTTTAAAAACAAGTCAGTTATAAGTCTAAACAGTAAAATATAAATAAGAAATGATAGAAGGATCTAAAAGGAGAACTGAAGGAAATAACAAAGAAGAGCCCTCGGCTCAGCACATCATATATCTCAACAGCAAATATGCAATGCGGTACAGGGGAAAAACTGTCGGATCTCGGTTCGTAGTCCCAATTTAAATATGCTATGCAGTACAGGGAGAAAGCTCTCGGATCCTAGTCTGTAGTCCCAATTTAAATATGCAATACAATACAGGGGGAAAGCTCCCGGATCTCGGTCCGTAGTCCCAATTTAAATATGCAATGCAGAAGTCTATCGGATACGGTTTAATTAAACAGTTCAAGAAAATAACAGGCAAGAATAAGGTAAACTACCTAAGCATCGTGCAATTAGTAGCAAATAAGAGGAATTCAAGTAAGGACAAGTAGGCGTGCTTATTCCTACGCTAACTACTCAGTTATGACATAAAGCAGTAATATAGGAATGAAAATGAGTTATGTCATGGAAGGAAAAATGGAATTATAGTAACAATGACCCATGTACGCACTCGTCACCTCACGTACACGACGTCCACATAACAAAATCAGTATGAAAATACCTAAGGGGAAGTCCCCAACACAGAGTTAGGCAAGCCACTTACCTTGACTGCGCTAATCAACTCAGTACCACGCTCTTTCCACGAGTATCTGACTCTAGGTGGCCCAAATCTCTTCAATTTGATTGCATAATGTAAATATCACTTCAACGGAACAAAATAGCTAATTATTTCTAAGCTAATGCGCGAAATTAGGAAATTCGCCCAAAAAGTCCCCCGGGCCCACGTCTCGAAATCGGGTAAAAGTTATATTTTCCGAACACCCATTCACTCACGAACTCACTCGAACAAGAATCATCAAAATCCGACATCTAAATCTCCCTAAATCCTCAGATTTCTACTTGGGGAAGTTTCGTCCCAATTTCATGGGTTTTCATCCAATTCTATTGATTAGATTGAGGAAAATGATAGGGATTATTGATATAAAATTGGATTAAGGTTAGAAAACGTTACCTATGATTCTCCTCTTCGAATTCCACTGAAAATCGCCAATTTCCGAGCTCTCAAACGATTTTGGAGTTATGAAATTCAAACCCTCAGATTTTTGGTATAACAGCCCAGGGATACCGCACCTGCGACTCTTGGACCGCACCTGCGGTACCGCACCTGTTGAATTTCCTTCGCAGGTGCGGAATTTCAATAATTGCACTAGGGTAGCACCTGCGGTGGCTGGGTCGCAGGTGCGGCTCCGCACCTGCGGATATTCCTCCGCGCCTGCGAGACTGGCCAGCCTGAGCTACTTCCGCACCTGCGTGCACCCCCTCCGCATCTGCGTGTCCGCACCTGCGGGAGAGCCATCGCAGGTGCGAGACACTAGAAACAGAATTGGTTCAGCAGCTCCTTAGGGTCAAAAGTCACCCGTTGGGCATCCGAATCAACCCCCGAGGCCTCCGGGACCTCAACCAAACCTACCAACTGACCCAAATACCTTATTCAAACTTGGTTGAGCCTTAAAAACACACCATATAACATCAAAATCGTCAAATATGCATAGATTCAAGCCTAAGAACTTAGGAAATTTCTAAAATCCACATCCGATGCCGAATCACGTCTAAACTCGTCTGAATGATCTCAAATTTTGCACACATGTCATAAATGACATTAAGGACCTGTTGTCGCTTTCGGAATTCCATTCCGAGTTTGATATCAAAATTTCACTTATCGGCCGAAATTGCCGAAATTCTAACTTTCGCCAATTCAAGCCTAAATCTACCACTGGCCTCGAAAACACATTCCGAACACACTCCTAACCCCAGAATCATCCAACGGAGCTAACGGAGTCGACGAATTTCCATTCCGGATCCATCTTCACACAGTTCTAGCTACAATCCAATTTCTAAAGCTAAAATTCACATTAAAGGACTATATGTCCAAAATCACTCCGAATTTCACCACTCAGCGCTCCGACAAGTTCCAATAGCATAAATAGATAGGGGAGAAGCAGTTATGAGGGGACCAGGGTGCTAACTCTCAAAACGACCGACCGGGTCGTTACATTCTCCCCCTCTTAAGCAAATCGTTCGTCTTCAAACGAGTATAGAAACATACCTGAAGCTGAGAAAAGATGAGGGTATTGACTCTGCATGTCCTGCTCGGTCTCCCAAGTCGCCTCCTCGATCGGATGACCCTTCCACTGAACCTTGACTGAGGCAATATTATTCGATCTGAGCTTCCTGACCTACTTGTCCAATATAGCCACAGGCTCCTCAACGAATGATAGATCCTTGTCCAACTGGACTGAGCTAAAATCCAAAACATGAGTCGTATCACCGTGATACTTCCGGAGCATGGAAACATGGAATACCGGATGAACACCTGCTAGGTTTGGAGGCAAGGCCAACTCATAAGCAACCTCCCAACCCGCTGCAACACCTCAAAAGGGCCAATGATCCTCGGACTCAACTTACCCTTCTTTCCGAATCTCATGACGCCCCTCATAGGCGATACCCGAAGCAAAACCCAATCACCGACCATAAGTGCCAAGTCACGAACCCTCCAATCCGCATAACTCTTCTGCCTGGACTGAGCTATGTGAAGTCTCTCCTGAATCACCTTCACCTTGTCCAGGGCATCCTGAACCAAGTCTGTACCCAACAATCGGGCCTCGCCCGGCTCAAACCATCCTACTGGAGACCTGCACCACCTACCCTACAAAGCCTCATACGGCGCCATCTGAATGCTGGACTGGTAGATGTTATTATAAGCAAACTCCGCAAGAGGCAAGTACTTATCCCATGACCCTCCAAAATCCATCACATAGGCACGAAGCATATCCTCGAGAATCTGAATCGTGCGCTCGGACTGCCCGTCCATCTGGAGGTGAAATGCGATGTTGAGATCTATCTGAGTACCCAACTCACTATGCAAAGCTCTCCAGAAGTGCGAGGTGAACTGAGGACCTTGATCTGATATAATGGACACTGGCACACCATGCAGCCAGACTATCTCCCGAATGTAGATCTGGGCCAACCTCTCAGAAGAGTATGTAGTCAATACTGGAATGAAATGGGCTGACTTGGTCCGTCGGTCCACAATCACCCAAATAGCATCATGCTTCCTCAAAGTTCGAGGAAGACCAACCACAAAGTCCATGGTGATCCGCTCCCACTTCCACTCTGGAAGCTTAATCTGCTGAAGTAACCCTCCCGGTCTCTGATGCTCACATTTGACTTGCTGACAGTTGAGACACTTGGATACGAACTCCACTATATCCTTCTTCATCCTTCGCCACCAATAGTGTTGTCTCAAATCCTGGTACATCTTTGCGGTACCCGAATGGATGGAATACCGCGAGCTATGGGCCTCCTCCAGAATTAACTCCCGAAGCCCATTTTCGTTGGGCACACAGATACGGCCCTGCATCCTCATCACACCATCATCATATATGGTCACATCTCTAGCATCACCCTGTCGAACTCTATCCTGAAGATCCTGAAGGTTGGGATCCTCATACTGGCGCTCCCGAATGCGGTCATAAAGAGAAAATCGAGCAATAACGCAAGCAAATACCCGGCGAGGCTCAGAAAGATCCAGCCTCACGAACTGACTAGCTAAGGAATGAACATCCAAGGTTAAGGGCCTCTCAGCTGCACGAAGATATGCAAAACTACCCAAACTCTCCGCTCGGCGACTCAAGGCGTCGGCCACCACATTGGCCTTCCCCGGGTGGTACAGTATAGTGATGTCATAATCCTTGAGTAACCAACCACCTACGTTGGCGCAAATTGAGATCCTTCTGCCTGAATATGTGCTGCAAACTCCTATCCATGAATATCTCACAGGGGACACCATATAAATAATGACGCCATATCTTCAGGGCGTGAACAATCGCTGCCAACTCGAGATCATGAACAGGGTAGTTTTTCTCATGCACCTTCAACTGTCTGGATGCGTAGGCAATCACCCTACCATCCTGCATCAACACTGCTCCCAGGTCAATCCTCGAAGCATCACAATAGACTGTATAGGACCCTGAACCTGTGGGTAATACTAACACTGGAGCTGTAGTCACGGTTGTCTTGAGCTTCTGAAAGCTCTCATCACACTCCTCAGTTCATATAAAAGGTGCACCCTTTTGGGTCAGTCTGGTCATGGGCGCTGCAATGGATGAAATCCCTCCACAAAACGGCGATAATACCCAGCCAAACTGAATAAACTGTGGATCTCAGTAGATGAAAACGGTCTGGGACAACTCTGTATCGCCTCTACCTTCTTCGGGTCTACCTTGATCCCATCCGAAGATACCACATGGCCTAAGAATGCCACAGAATCAAGCCAAAATTCACACTTAGAAAATTTGGCATACAACTTCTTCTCTCTCAATGTCTGTAGCACGATCCTCAAGTGCTGCTCATGGTCCTCCTGGGACCGAGAATATACCAGAATGTTGTCAATGAACACGATGACGAAAGTATCAAGATGAGGCCGAAATACGCTGTGCATCAGGTGCATAAAGGCTGTTGGGGCATTGGTCAACCCAAATGACATAACAAGGAACTCGTAGTGGCATATCTGGTCCTGAAGGCAGTCTTCGGGATATCCGACTCCCGAATCTTCAACTAATGATAGCCCGAACGAAGATCAATCTTGGAGAACACCCTAGCCCCTTGTAACTGGTCAAATAAATCATCAACGCGGGGCAATGGGTAGCTGTTCTTCACTGTCACCTTATTCAGCTGCCGATCGTCAATACACATACGCATCGTACCATCCTTTTTCTTCACAAATAACACCGGAGCACCCCAAGGTGATACACTGGGCCTGATGAACCCTTTGTCAAGCAACTCCTTCAACTGCTGCTTCAACTCCTTTAACTGAGGAGGAGCCATGCGATAGGGAGGAATGGAAATGGGTTGAGTACCCGGCAAAAAGTCAATGCCAAAATAAATGTCTCTATCGGGCGGCATACCTGGAAGATCAGCTGGAGATACATCAGGATAGTCCCTAACAACGGGGATGGACTCAACTTTAGGGATCTCAGCACTAACATCTCTCACATAAGCCAATTACGCATCACACCCCTTTTCAACCATCCGTTGAGCCTTAAGAAAAGAAATGACTCGGCGGGGAGTGTACTCTAAGGAATCTCTCCACTCTAACCTCGGTAATCCTGGCATAGCCAGTATCACGGTCTTGGCGTGACAATCAAGAATAACATAGTAGGGAGACAACCAGTTCATACCCAATACAACATCAAAATCTACCATACTGAGTAATAATAAATCAGCCCTGGTCTCAAAACCACTGATAACAATCAAACACGACCAATATATGCGGTCCACAATAAGAGAATCTCCCACCGGAGTAGAAACATAAATGGGGAACTCAAAGAATCCTGAGATATCCCCAAATGTGAAGCAAAATAAGAAGACACATATGAATATGTAGAGCCTGGGTCAAATAATACCGATGCATCCCTATGACAAAAGGGAACAATACCTGTAATGATTGAATCTGAAGCAATGGCCTCAGATCGGGCTGGAAGAGCATAGTACCTGGCCTGGCCTCCCCCTGTAGAGCGACCTCGACCTCCACCTCGAGCTGCTTGAGATGGTGGGGTAGCAGCTGGGGCTGGAAGAATAGCTGGAAGACCTGGTGGAAGGCGTGGAACCTCATAAGTCTGAGGTGGTGCACCCCTCCTAGATCTGGGGCAATCTCTGATCACATGACCAGGGTCACCACACTCAAAACAACCCCTCGCAGGACGTGGCGGCTGATGCTGACTCTGAACTGGCCTGTTGGACTAGCCGGTGATAGCACCTCGAGTAGGAGGCACATGAGATACTGGTGGTGCATAATAAGGCTCCTGAGGTCTAGAAGGAGCTGGAATACCACTGGCTGCTGGAAGAGCTGAATGAACGGGGCGACTCACAAAACCCCTACCATAGCGTGTTGCTGGTGCACGGGCTCCTGAAAAATGACCGGTCTCTCGAGACCTCTTGGCCTCTTTCTCCTCCCTGTCCCGGGCTAACATAGTCTCAATCCTCCGGGCAATACTCATGGCCTGCTGGTAAGTAATATCTGTCTCCAGCTCCCTGGCCATGCTGGTCCGAATACTGGGGTGGAGTCCCTCAATAAAGCGTCAAACCCTCTCTCTGACAGTGGCAACCAAAGCTGGTGCATGACGAGCTAAATCGATGTAACGGACTGCATACTCTGACACAGTCATAGTACCCTGGCGTAGCTACTCAAACTCTATACGCCAGGCATCCCTGAGGCTCTGAGGGACAAACTCAAGTAGGAACATCTCTGAGAACTGAGCCCAAGTAAGTGAAGCTGCCTCGTCCGGACTACTAAGCTCAAAAGCACGCCACCACTGATAAGCTTCTCCCCTCAGCTGGAAAGCAGTGAAAGAAAACCCACTCGTCTCCACAATACCCATAGTGCGGAGAATGTGATGACACCCCTCAAGAAAACCCAAGGCGTCATCCGAAGCTAGTCCGCTGAACTCAGGTGGGTGGTACTTCTTGTACCTCTCAAGTCGGAGTTGCTCTGCCTCAGGAACAACTATCCTAGTTTCATGTTGAGTTGGAGCTGCTGGGGGCATAGGAATATACTTTGGAACCTGCCCAATATGAACCCTATGCTCAGGAGTACGGGCTGCGGGAGTCTGTGTCCCTCCCCCGGCCTAGGATATAGCTGGGGCTATCGGAAGTAATGCCGCTTGAGATAGAGTACTGAAGGCACTCAAAAACAGAGCCAATGTCTCCTGGAGGGATGGAGTAATAGTAGGGACCTCTTGTGCCCCTCCGACTGTGGCTGCTGGGGGATCCTCTGCCTCTACTCTCGCCGGTGCTCGGGCTGCACCGCGTGCTCGTCCTCTGCCCCGACCCCTGCCTCTGACGGCTCTTGCTGGGGGCTCGGGTGCCTCATCATCAGTACGTCCGGTACGAGTACGAACCATCTGTAAGCAAGAATAGAATAGAGATTAAGAATTTTGATGACAGTAACTAGAACGATAAGGAGTTACAAAGAATATATTGTTCTTAACAGTTACATAGCCTCTCGAAGATAGATACAGACGTCTCTGCACCGATCCGCGAGACTCTAATAAACCGGCTTGTGATTTGTGACTCCTATGAACCTAGACGCTCTAATACCAACTTGTCACAACCCGAATTAACCCTCCGAACGGGCTCGTGACGGCACCTAGTCCCTATGACTAGGTAAGCCTAAAATAAGTGGAAAAATAGGACAAACAGTAATAAAACGGTGAAAAAAGAAACAATAACTATAAAACTTAGCCGCTCGGCATGTACAACTTTTACTTTCCCAAAACCCGAAATATCACCAAGTCACAAGCTTTATACAACTATAGCTCTATACAACGGAATAAGGAAATTGTGTATATGTCTATCTTCTATGCCTATAGTAGAGTAGATTGGGGACACGTGAGATTCTGCGGACGGGGCAGAATTACATCGCGGTCTCCTTAGCAAGTGATGTAGTACTCCTAGCCAAAACGCTGCGTACCGGTACCTGGATCTGCACATGGGGAAAACATGCGCAGGAAAGGGCGTGAGTACTCCACATTCGATACTCCGTAAGTGCCAAGCCTAACCTCAGTCAAGTAGTGACGAGGTAAAGTTAAGTCTCTACTGAGTTTTAAAAACAAGTCAGTTATAAGTCTAAACAGTAAAATATAAATAAGCAATGATAGCAGGATTTAAAAAGAGAACTGAAGGAAATAATAAAGAAGAGCCCTCGGCTCAGCACAACATATATCTCAACAGCAAATATGCAATGTAGTACAGGGGGAAAGCTCCCGGATCTCGGTACGTAGTCCCAATTTAAATATGCTATGCAATACAGGGGGAAAGCTCCCGGATCTCAGTCCGTAGTCCCAATTTAAATATGCAATGCAGTACAGGGGGAAAGCTCCCGGATCTCGGTCCGTAGTCCCAATTTAAATATGCAATGCAGAAGTCTATCGGATATGATTTAATTAAACATTTCAAGAAAACAACATGCAAGAATAAGGTAAACTACCTAAGCATCGTGCAATTAGTAGCAAATAAGAGGAATTCAAGTAAGGACAGGTAGGCATGCTTATTCCTACGCTAACTACTCAGTTATGACATAAAGCAGTAATATAGGAATGAAAATGAGTTATGTCATGGAAGGAAAAATGGAATTTTAGCAACAATGACCCGTGTACGCACTTGTCACCTCACGTACACGGCGTCCACATAACAAAATCAGTATGAAAATACCTAAGGGGAAGTCCCCAACACAGAGTTAGGCAAGCCACTTACCTTGACTGCGCTAATAAACTCAGTACCACGCTCTTGCTACGAGTATCCGACTCCGGGTGGCCCAAATCTATTCAATTTGATTGCATAATGTAAATATCACTTCAAGGGAACAAAATAGCGAATTATTTCTAAGCTAATGCGTGAAATTAGGAAATTTTCCCAAAAAGTCCCCCGGTACCACGTCTCGGAATCGGGTAAAATTTATATTTTCCGAACACCCATTCACTCACGAACTCACTCGAACAAGAATCATCAAAATCCGACGTCTAAATCTCCCTAAATCCTCAGATTTCTACTTGGGGAAGTTTTATCCCAATTTAATGGTTTTTCATCCAATTCTATTGATTAAATTGAGGAAAATGATAGGGATTATTGATATAAAATTGGATTAAGGTTAGAAAATGTTACCTATGATTCTCCTCTTCGAATTCAACTGAAAATCGCTAATTTCCGAGCTCTCAATCGATTTTGGAGTTATGAAATTCAACCCTCGGATTTTTGGTATAACAACCCAGGGATACCGCACCTGCGACTCTTGGACCGCACCTGCGGAATTTCCTTCGCAGGGCGGAATTTCATTAATTGCACTGGGGTCGCACCTGCGGTGGCTGGGTCGCAGGTGTGGCTCTGCACCTTCAGATATTCCTCCTCCCCTGCGAGACTGACCAGCCTGAGCTACTTCCGCACCTGCGTGCACCCCCTCCGCACCTGCATGTCCGCACCTGCGGGAGAACCATCGCAGGTGCGAGACACCAGAAACAGAACTGGTTCAGCAGCTCCTAAGGGTCCAAATTCACCCGTTGGGCATCCGAAACAACCTCGAGGCCCCCGGGACCACAACCAAACCTACCAATTGAACCAAATACCTTATTCAAACTTGGTTGAGCCTTAAAAACACACCTCATAACATCAAAATCGTCAAATATGCATAGATTCAAGCCTAAGAACTTAGGAAATTTCTAAAATCCACATCTGATGCCGAATCACGTCTAAACTCGTTCGAATGACCTCAAATTTTGCACACAGGTCATAAATGACATTACGGACCTGCTGTCGCTTTCGGAATTCCATTCCGAGTCCGATATCAAAATTTCACCTATTGGCCGAAATCGCCAAAATTCTAACTTTCGCCAATTCAAACCTCAATCTACCACCGGCCTCGAAAATACATTCCGAACATGCTCCTAACCCCGGAATCACCCAACGGAGCTAAGGGAGTTGAGGGATTTCCATTCTGGATCCGTCTTCATACAGTTCTAGCTACAGTCCGATTTCTAAAGCTAAAATTCACATTAAAGGACTATATGTCCAAAATCACTCCGAATTTCACCACTCAACGCTCCAACAAGTTCCAATAGCATAAATAGACAGGGGAGAAGCAGTTATGAGGGGACCAGGGTGCTAACTCTCAAAACGACTGACCGGGTCGTTACATTCTCCCCCTCTTAAGCAAATCGTTCGTCCTCAAACGAGTATAGAAACATACCTGAAGCTGAGAAAACGACCGACTGGGTCGTACAAATAACGTGTATTACACGTGCAACGCACGTACCCTAAAACTAGTTATTATAAAAGCATGAATATTAAAACACTAAATGTTGAACGACAAAAATATTCCTAAAATATTAATCTGACTTTTATACCCTTAATATTTTACATTAATTTCCACAATCATTCATAAGAAAGGGACAAAACTAGAAATACTACACGTCAAGGCAAAAGGGTCGTAACAAAAATTGTAGTTGGTATTTAAGATTGTAGCCCATATGTTAGGATTTCAATTCGACTAAGACTTTTATTGAAAAGATATGCCTAATTTGTAATGGGTTCTGTTGATACCCAATTTTTCCTCAAATTATTTTTCAAACGTGCATGNGGCTTGAAGAAGACGGACGACCAAAGGATAATCTTGATATCAATGATGCCTTTCCCGATGGGCACATTGTTGATACCCAATTTTTCCTCAAATTATTTTTCAAACTTACATATACACTTTCAAAATCATTTTTAGTGATAATGAGTATTTTTCCCCATTTTTTCATATTTTTATTAAATTATTTTCATGCTTATTTAACATTTCATATTTTAAATAATTATTCATAAATTATGTTATAAATAATTTTAAAATGTTTCTCAGCTCGGTATATCATTTTTAATCATTTTTATCCATTGGAATTTTAATTATTTCATAAATTAGCCAATTGGGCATTATCTAGCTATAATTATAATAATTTTGCAATCATAGCCCAATTGTACACTTTATGTTATTTTAATTCGATAACTAGTCATATTTACGTAATATTATTTAATTGCCTTAATTTCATTTATTTAAACTCAATTTCATTTTTTATATATAAATATTGGTTGTTTTATTAATTATTTATCTATTTTTGGGGTATTTAATAACTGGCAACTTTTTATTTAAAATCTAGTTTAAATCCAACTCCAACCCATCAGATTAATTAACCCAGCCCAACCTTATAACTCTACCTGGCCCAACCCCCTAATTGATCTGAGTCGTTGATCAAATTAGATCAACGGCCCAGATTCTACTTACCTAAAATAATCTAACCCCCTTCCCCGTCTCATTTCCTTCGAGACAATTCCCCTCTCTATCTCTCTCTACGACTCTCTAGAAGTCTCTTGGACTTCATCTTCTCCGATGGTTTCTGGTCGTCTTCTCCAGTGGATTCTCACCGGAACCTTGGTTCTCCATCACCTCCTGGCCATCTACCTGCCTCTCACCTGCACACTGGTACCCTGAGGTCCTCAGGCGAGCTCGGAGCGGTTCTTTTGCCTTCCCATGGTCCCGTTCCACTTTTCCGGCCTCCTCGGCCGTCTGAGTAATGATTCACAACCATTCCGGCTTAAGCCGGTGCCATCTCTGAGGTTCTTCCTCTTATCTGGGTTCCACGAAACCCTAACCCTTTGTATTTCAATTTTTCTTTTAAGATCTACTCTAGATCTACAGTGTTATGAAACTTTTCTACGTTTTTCTCTGAAAACCCCCATCTTTAAACGATTTCGAAAATTTAGGGTTTCTTAACCCCTTTTTCAACACGATTTTTACTTCTAATTTTAGTGATTTCTACTGTATGTTGAACGATTCACTTATGTCTCATTGCTCTCCGAGTTATTATGCTAAAAGCCCTAAGTCTTTTAGCCCATTTTGATTATGTGTGCTTGTGTTCCTGTAAAAGCCATTCATATGATCGTTACTAAGAGGGGTTTAATCCTCTACTGTTCTGCGATTCCTTGCTTAGAGTTCTCTGATTTTATGTTATTTTGTTGATTATCATGTCTGATTATTTGCCTAAATACTTCAACGATTCTATGCCAAACCTATGACATTCTTTTGTATCTATTGTTTTGTGTGTATCCCTTATAATTATGCTTCGATTTTTCGAATTGTTTCCTTATTGGTAAGATGTTTTCCTTAATCAGCATTGATTCTTTGTGACCTTCAGCCTCACCCGTGATTATGTGACTGATTTTCAAAACTAAATTGAGTTTTACCTTATTTATGTGCGATTTACATTTTCCTTGTTTAAAAGCATTATGTATCTGGCTTTTATTATATGCTATATGATTTCATTGCCCCTAATTTACTAAAATCAGTCTTATAACTGATTCCTTTTCCTTATTTAACCATGATTGCACTGTTTGAACTTAGCTCCCTAATTAAGGGAGTCCAGTGTCTTAATTGATACTAATTGGTTGCTATTTCCATAATTATGCACTCTTGCTTTATTTTCCTCCCTCATTTTCAACACTATATATACTATGTCTTCTCTCTTACACGAACACACTGACACATTGAGAACACTGATATTCACACGACAATACACTAATATTCATCAACAACATCACTGACACACACACACACACACATTGCTCTGAACTTTCTTGTGCTTTCATATACATCCTTTCCTGCTCTTTGCATCTATTGTTGACTACTCAGTCGGCTAAAATCCAAGACCGAGTAATCTCTACTGATCTCGTGCTTCTGCATACTACTGCTGCTTTCATTCTGCATACTACTTGCTCTCTCTCACTCTGCATACTGTTGTTGTTGTGCATCTCCTACACCTTGCTGTTCTCTATCCTTTGACTGGTATGTTTTCAGATTTAGTCTTATAGCACATGTACACAATATGCTCTAGTTTTTGTCTCCTTACCTATTGATCATTATGTGTTTTATCCTATGGTTCTACTGTCTACCCTGTAATTAGCTTAACCCCCATCACGTCTCCCTTTTTGTTATGTTTGAATATGTATCTTGCGTTCATGTGATTCCCTGTAATTATGTCTTTAGCATACCCCTACTATTTTTTCTTTTCCTTTGAGTCTGATATGTCTCCAGCATGCTTATGTGTTCACAAGTTGATACTTCTTCCCCTAACCTGATTGTTGTTACTTGTTCTCACCTTCTGCTTAACTCTATATACTGTAAATCTGCCTCTCCCGCTACTTGTGTGTTATGCAATCCTGATCCTCTGTATGTGATAACTATCTGGTAATCATGTGATAATTGTAAACTCTGCCTCACTCTAATTGTTTAGTGTTATCCGTTCCCAGTCCCTTACCCCTGTTTGTGTTTGCTTTTTCATAAATCCTTTTTGCCTATGGGTTGCAGTTGTATTGCTTCTCTGTTAAGCTCCTTTACTACTCTTCTAAAATTATTTCTCAAAGTGTTGTTTTAAACTACTCTTTTCAAACTCAAAATTCTCTTTTAAAACTCCAAGCACTTCCCACTATTCTTAGATTCTGGGTTCTGCCCCCTTCGTGTGAGCATTTCCTTGGGGACCTCTGAGTACCCATTGAACTTTGACACACAGGCTGGCCCTCCACACTGCACTTACTCATTCCTGGCTAGGGGGCCTGAGTGTGAGCAAAGAAAAGAGATGTGGGAGCCGTAATAGTTGCATAGAGGACTAAATCCCCGCTGAAATACCAAACCTACCAAACACCCCCACTCACATATCAACCAAAACCAACATACCAAGCACCCTCACCCACATACCAGTCATCACCTACACCAACATATCAGTCATATCCCCCACCTACTTATCATCCACAATCTCCCAGATATTCTCAACCATCTCTTGTTTACCATACCTACAACTCTCAACCATTTCATTACCAATCATCCCCTACTCGCAAAAACTTCCCGAGACCTCGACCCAATTTTGATCGTAGGCCTCCTAAACAATACACTGCCATCGCTGAGCCTATGGACCAGCTATATGAAAGATTGAAAGTTGCTGGTTATGTCACTCTTATCCCTTCTTATAACCCCCGAGAACCCCTCTCAATGGGTTAATCCAAATAAGACATGTTCATACCATTCCGGCATGAAGGGGCACACGATCGTTGAATGCCGCTCACTGAAAGACAAGATACAATCTCTGATTTATAATAAGGCCATTCTAGCAAAGGAATCTACTCCCAACGTCCGCAACAATCCGCTCTCGGACCATAAGGGTGGAGGTGTCAACATGATTGAGATAGAAGAAGATTAGGACCCAGAAGGGTCGATCGGGTTGATCATAGAAGGTGATTATCCAAAGAAGCCACCAATCACTCTCAATCCCATCATAGTACAGATTCAGCCTTCCGGAGATATTGAGGTAACGACGTCAATCCCATTTGAGTTTGAAATGGCACCGCCTGCAGACGCCCCTGTGCCATTCGAGGTTAAAGTTATGCCAACTGCTAAGGCACCTATTCCATTAGAAGTAAAAGTAGTTGCACCAATCACAATGGCGGCGTCAACCATGCCACCCCTTTTCACCAATTCTATACCATGGGATTATGTAGGTGGGGCAAGAAGGAAAGGCAAAATCAAGATAGAAGAAGCTACCGCTGCACAAGGAATGACAAGGACCGGCAGGGTCTGTACACCTGAACATTTGACAGAATCCAGTAAGCATGCTTCCAACAGGCCACCCATCATTGAGACAGGCCCAGACGATCTCTGGAGGAAGGTGCAGGCCAAAGGATACTCAGTCGTTGATCAGTTGAACAAAACCCTAGCCCAGATATCCATTTTGTCATTGCTACAGAATTCAGAGACGCACAAGAATGCTTTGATGAAAGTGCTGAACGAAGCATATGTGCCAAATAACATCACATGCGGGGAAATGGCCAATATGGTGGGTCAGGTATTAGAAAGTCATAAGATCACCTTCCACGAGGATGAGCTGCCACCTGAAAGGTTAAGTCATAACAAAGCACTACACATCACCGTGCAATGTGAGGACTACTTCATCACTAGGATTTTGATTGACGGGGGATCCAGCCTCAACATCTGTTCGTTGACAACGCTCAAGAAATTGGGCAATGGGCTGTACGAGATAAAAGAAGGGTCGATGAATTTGAAAGCTTTCGATGGTTCTCATAGGTCCACCATCGGTGAGATCAACCTTTGTCTGCAAATGGGACCTACATGGTTCGAGGTTGATTTTCAGGTGATAGACATATCAGCGTCCTACAACCTGTTATTAGGACGGCCATGGATACATGTCTTGGGGCCATGGCATCGACATTGCATCAGGCAGTAAAATTTGAATGGAACCACCAGGAAGTGATCATCCATGGGGACGGAAGCAATCCTATCTATAGTCGCCAAACCATCCTGGTGGTTGAAGGTAGAAAAAGGCTGGGTGGAGAAACCTACCACCATATTGAACGAGTCAATGCAATAGACAAATATAAGTGGTGGGACAGTAAGATCGCAAGCATACTGAACTGGAGTGGGTACGAGCCTGGCAAAGGATTCGGTAAGAATCTTCAGGGGATTTCCAAGCCAATACAGCTGAAGGGCCATGTCACCACTTTTGGTATGGGATACAAGTATACATGGCAAGAGTACAAGAACTGGTCGCCACCATGGCGCAGTCATTATTACCCATTAGAACAGCCGATACCGCATCTGGAGCATACCTTTCAGTAGGCCGATATTATATGGGGGTTAGAGCAAGAGGAAGCATTGGCGGCCCTGAAGAACTTATTCCTAGAAGATGATGATATGGGATGTTGCGTCATTATTGAGGAGGAAGGCCCTTCCATTCAAGCTGTGAGCAAAGGATCGTCCCTTAAGAATTGGACTATCAGAACAGCCAGGGCCCGACGAGTCCCGGGGTAGCAAGGCTGAACAAGCATTATTTGTTTTTGCGTTTGCTAAAATGATTTCATTTCTGCATCTTTCATTTCTACAATAAGATCTTCAATGTTCTAAAAACATTTACTCAATTTATCAAAAGCACTTTTATGTCTTTATGAATCAATATTTATTGTTATCATTTTTTTCTCATTACTTTATCTATACAACATTACTATTACTTGTCTTGATGAACCAATGACTGTGACATGCAACGAGACAACGCAACAAAAGGACAGTGATTCAGAAGAAGAGGATGATAGCATACCTGATGAAATTGTCAAAGAGGTTGAGAATTTTGAGAATAGACCTAAGTCCAACCTGGACGAGACTGAGGTCGTCAACTTGGGAGATTCAGAAATTGTCAAAGAGACTCACATCAGCATTCATTTGTCACCATCGGAGAAAGAGGAATATACACAGTTCTTGAAGGAGTATGAAGATATATTTGCATGGTCGTACGATGACATGACTGGTCTGAGTACATCCATTGTGTCTCACAAATTGCCAACCAATCCAATGTGCCCGCCGGTAAAGCACAAGCTCCGAAAGTTCAAGCCTAACATGAGTTTAAAAATCAAGGAGGAAGTTACTAAGCAAATCAACGCCAAGGTTCTCAGGGTAGTTGAGTATCCAACATGGTTAGCCAACATCGTGCTAGTGCCTAAGAAGGATGAAAAGGTCAGGGTTTGTGTCGACTACCGGGATCTCAACCGGGCCAGTCCGAAGGATGATTTCCCTCCTCCAAACATACACATCCTGATTGACAATTGCGCCAAGCATGAACTTCAGTCGTTCATAGATTGTTTTGCTGGTTACCACAAGATATGGATGGACGAGGAAGACGCTGAGAAAATGGCTTTCATCATGCCGTGGGGAGTATACTGCTATAACATGATGTCGTTTGACCTGAAGAATGCCGGGGCCACCTATATGAGAGCCATGATCACTATCTTTCACGATATGATACACAAAGAGATCGACGTGTATGTGGACGACGTCATTATCAAGTCCAAGAAAGACACCGACCACATAGCAGATCTGAGGAAGTTCTTCAATAGGTTGCAGAAATACAATATGAAACTAAACCCCGCAAAGTGTGCATTCGGGATTCCTGCAGGGAAATTGCTCGGGTTCATCGTTAGCCGTCGAGGTATAGAATTGGATCCGTCAAAGGTCAAAGCCATCCAAGATTTACCACCGCCGAGGAACAAGAAAGATGTGATGAGTTTCCTAGGCTGCTTTAACTACATCAGCCGGTTCATAGCTCAATCCACGGTCATATGTGAACCAATCTTCAAGATGCTAAAGAAAGATGATGCGACCAAATGGACCGATGATTGTCAAAAGGCCTTCGATAGAATTAAGGAGTACTTGTCAACACCGCCTGTCCTGGCACCGCCAGAGCCAGGTAGACCCTTGCTACTCTACCTCGCAGTGTTAGATGGAGCTTTCGACTGCGTTCTGGGGTAGCACGACGAGGCGGGGAGAAAAGAGCAGGCCATTTATTATCTAAGTAAGAAGTTCACTCCGTACGAGGCTCGGTATTCTCTGTTGGAACGTACATGTTGTGCTCTAGCTTGGGTAGCACAAAAGCTGAGGCATTACTTTTGTGCCTACACCACATATCTCATATCAAGGATGGATCCCTTGAAGTACATCTTTCAGAAGCCCATGCCCACTGGCAAGCTGGCAAAGTGGAAAATCCTGTTAAGTGAGTTCGACATTGTCTATGTGACTAAGAAAGCAGTCAAAGGGCAGGCGTTAGCAGACCATCTTGATGAAAACCCTGTGGATGGAAAGTACGAACCCCTGAAAACGTATTTTCCAGATGAAGAAGTGTCATTCATAGTTGCAGAATCCTATGACGGTTGGAGAATGTTTTTCGATGGAGCAGAAAATTTCAAAGGAGTCGGCATTAGGGTCGTCCTGGTATCATAAACCGGTCAACATTACCCGGTATATGCTAAACTCAGATTCCCCTGCACCAACAACATGGCGGAATATGAAGCATGCATCCTAGGGCTCAATATGGCCATTGACATGAATATCCAAGAGCTGCTAGTAATTGGTGATTCAGATCTGCTAATACACCAAGTACAAGGAGAATGGGCTACTAAGAATTCCAAGATACTTCCATATCTGCACCATGTGCAGGAATTGAGAAAGAGGTTCACGAAGACAGAATTTTGGCACGTCTCTAGAATTCAGAACGAGTTCGTCGATGCATTGGCCACTCTATCATCCATGATACGGCATCCAGATAAGAACTTCATCGGCCCTATTCCAGTGAAGATCCATAGCCAGCCGGCCTACTGTGCCCATGTTGAAGAGGAAGTAGACGGAAAACCCTGGTTCCATGATATCAAGGAGTATTTGTCAAAGGGAGACTACCCAGAGCTGGAAAATCACATTCAGAAACGCATGCTTCGGAGATTGTCCAACAACTTCTTTCATAGTGGAGGAATCCTGTACCGGAGAACTCCTGATTTGGGATTACTGAGATGTGTCGACCGATCGGCTCTCACCCTCACTACTATAGGAGTAGGAAGACAAGGGTCGGTGTAGCTTTTACCCGATAGGTCGGGATCGAATCCTCAGGGAGTCAACAATTGGAGTGAATGTCTATGTGAACTAGTAGAGCCTCGTGTTTCTAATTACACTTCTCATACTTTGGGTGTTTTCAATTTACAACTAAGAATTGTACTATTGTTGAGTGCAAATTAACTAACTAATTTGTTTTGAAGTTGTTTTCTTATATTGATAAAGGCACTAGGGTTATGACTTTTACCTAGGCGAATACTCAACGGATTCCAAGTTCCTAAGGCAAGGATGTTAATTAGGGATTATGCTATAACCAATGCACGAAATTTTTCACTCTATACCTCTCGGTAGTTTGAGTGGCTTTGCCCTAATTACCTCTCTCGAGGCCAATTGGGTGTCAAATATGCAAGCAATTGAGGTTCAAGTAGGGTATTACTCTCTCGAGGTTTAACCCATTAATTAAGACTCAAATAGGGTTTTACCATCTCTGGATTCAACCCAATTGATTGGGACTACCAATCTCTTGATTATGTCCTAATTTCTTGTTTGACCAATTTTCTAGACTCAAGTCCCCTTTCTCAAGAAGGACCCAAGTCAATTGAAGATCGATTAGTGTTTGCAACCACCAATTATAGCAATAAGAACCCTAAATTAGCCCAAATAGCAAACACCCATAAACATCCAAACTCTAATTTTATAAACCCATCAAATACCCACACTAGGGTTGAGTCACAACCCTAGCTAATGGGTCTAGCTACTCATAATCAAAGATAAATTCAATGAAAGAGATGAAATAGAACCCATATTAATGATTCATAACAATAAACTCAAGGGTTCAATGTTAAAAATGCAAGAAATAAGTTAAAAAGATGAAAAACTAGCTATTCACGTGTTCTTCCGTTCAGAAAATTCAAAGATACCTAATAAAATTACAAAATGAGCTATTTATACTCTCGAAAATCTGGACAAAAATGCCCCTGCGGGGCTACCGCGGACCGCACAAAATCGTCTGCGGTGGACAACTATAGCCTGTGCTTCTAGGTCTCTGAAGATGCTCGACCATGGACTGCGGTAAATGGACCGCGGCCGCGGTGCTTCTTAGCCGTGAATTCTGGTTCTCTGAATCTTCAGACAGCGAACTGCGACCGCGGTGGGAAATGGCCTAGTATCAGGTTCTCTGAAGCTCTGCACCGCGAACCGCGGCCGCGGTGGGAAAATGCCTTGTGCAGGTTCTCTGAAGCTTGGACCGCGGTAAAAGGACCGTGGCCGCGGTGTGACTCTTTAGTTGGGCATTTTTGTTGTCCTTGGTACTTGTGCAAGATTCACTCCTGTTTTGAGCATATCCTTGACTGAATATCGTCAATTTTGGTTCAATCATGCAACAAGCCCAACATATAAGCTTTTGGGGCTACTTTGTGTACAAATATAACCAAAACCTAAGCAATGAAGGGAGGAAAACAAGGTAAAAATCCTAGTTATCATCGACGCAAAGGAAGCTTCTAAACTACTGGAAGAGATATATGCTGGGACATGCGACCCACATATGAATGGTTTTGTCATGGATAAGAAGATACTCAGGGCCGGTTATTTCTAGATGACCATGGAAACAGACTGCATCCAGTATGCCCGAAAATGCTACCGATGTCAGGTTCATGCATATATGATAAAGGTACCCCGAAACGAGCTCAATGCAACAAGCTCACCGTGGTCGTTCGCCGCCTGGGGAATGGACGTCATTGGACCAATAGAGCCCACCGCCTCCAATGGACACAGGTTTATCTTGGTAGCAATTGATTATTTCACTAAATGGGTCAAAGCAGCATCTTACAAAGTAGTGACTAAGAAAGTCATGGCAGACTTTGTCCGCGACCGTATTGTTTGTCGATTTGGAGTTTCATAGTCAATCATCACCGACAACGGTTCCAATCTCAACAGTGATATGATGAAATCTATGTGTGAGACTTTCAAAATCAAGCATAAGAATTCCACAACCTATAGACCTCAGATGAATAGAGCTGTAGAAGTCGCCAACAAGAACATCAAGAAGATATTGAGGAACATGATAGAAAAGCACAAGCAGCGGCATGAGAAGTTATCATTTGCTTTGCTGGGCTACCACACCACAGTCCGTACATCAACTGGGGCAACTCCTTCCCTAAGAATCATACAAGAAGCTCAGCTCAGTGATGTAGAATGGATAAGAGTCGTTATGAGCAACTAGCCCTTATAGACGGAAAAATGATGAATGCGGTATGTCACAGTCAACTTTATCGGAACAGAATGTCCAGAGCTTTCAACAAAAGAGTCAAACTAAAACAGTTCACACCGAGGCAGCTGGTGTTAAAAAAGATCTTTCCACATCAGGATGAAGCCAAAGGGAAATTCTCTCCCAACTGGCAAGGTCCGTATATGGTTCACTGAGTATTGACATGAGGAGCTCTTATACTTGCGAAAATGGACGGAGAAGTCTGGCCAAAGCCAATCAATTCAGATGCAGTCAAACGATACTATGTGTAATTCTTTATGCTTTTCTCAAGTGATGTAAACTGAACTACGCCTGACCTGATTCCCGTTTAAGAGGGGATACGTAGGCAGCCCTATGGGTTCGGTCACAATTCAATAAAAAATTCATTTTTCCCCGCAATTGGAAACTGGGGCAGAATTTTGAGGAGGACCTTCAAAATTCTGAAGTATGTTCAGCCGAACGTCGTATGTACAACAGTCAGAGTCTCCAACCCATCAAACTAGGGCAGAATTTTGAGGAGGACCTTCAAAATTCTGAAGTATGTTCAGCCGAACGTCGTATGTACAACAGTCAGAGTCTCCAACCCATCAAACTAGGGCAGAATTTTGAGGAGGACCCTCAAAATTCCGTAGCATGAGAGGTTGCAATGTCTTGAACCGTGTCATAGTCGCCAGTTTATCTAAATTTTGGGAAAATATGTTTTTCATCCCTTTTCTATGTCTTTAACTAAATCATGCATGCTTATTTTTTAAAACATAGCTTTGTTTAGCAAACGCTACCCCGATGATATGAACATGATCATCAGACCAAGCCGAGAAAGTCAAGCAGAGCCAGCGGGGATGCGAACCAACCTTCCCCATTTACAGAACTCACAATTTTTTGGATGCAGGAACAAAGAATAAACACGCAGAGAAGTCACAAATTTCAACACAATTGCAAATGTTAAAGTTAACTGTCCGCACAAAGAACGAGCCTGTTCAAAGACACGAAAACCATCGCACTTGCCGACATTTGCTATCAACACAAAGGATAACGTGCTCCGCAGTCACAAGGCTCATAACAATCGCAATACCACAATCTACTACCAGCTAAGAAATTCTACTGTCATTTATTATTTAATCTTCTGCATGAGGCTAAGCTCTGCCTCCATTTGCATAAGGCTAACTTTTTGCCTTCCTCTGCATAAGGCTAACTTTCTGCCTTCCTCTGCATAAGGCTAATCTTCTGCCTCCATTTGCATAAGGCTAACTTTCCGCCTTCCTTTGTATAAGGCTAACTTTCTGCCTTCCTCTACATAAGGCTAATCTTCTGCCTTCCATTTGCTTGAGACTAAGCTCTGTATCTGCTCTGCAGGAGGTTAAGATCTACCTCCATTTGCATAAGGCTAACTTTCTGCCTTCCTCTGCATAAGGCTAATCTTCTGTCTTCCATTTGCATGATACTAAGCTCTGTCTCCATTATGCATGAAGTTAAGCTCTACCTCCATTTGCATAAGGCTAACTTTCTGCCTTCCCTCTGCATAAGGCTAAGCTCTTCCTTCCTACCCTGCATGAGGCTAAGCTCTGCCTCCAATTTACTTTTCGCCGAGACTAACCGCTGTCTCTTGAGCATTATTTACTTCGCTTATATTTCGGGCTAAGCTCTGCCCTCCAAATCCCAAGACTAAGCTCTGTCTTGTCAGCATCATGATATTGCATCTCATGGGCTGAAATATCGCCAACTTGTCCAAGGGTGTCATTGTTCGGAGGCACCATCTTCATGGCCCGAGAACACCATGTCATGGCCCGAGGATCTCTCAATCTTGCATATCATTATTCAAAGGAGTCATTGTTCGGAGGCACCATCGTCATGGCCCGAGAACGTCATTTCATGGCCTTCCAATCTCTCATCAAACAATTCATGGCCCAGGACGTCATCCTTAACCATCCAAAGACAACATTCATAA
Source organism: Nicotiana undulata (assembly GCA_005239495.1). NCBI lineage: Eukaryota > Viridiplantae > Streptophyta > Magnoliopsida > Solanales > Solanaceae > Nicotiana > Nicotiana undulata. The sequence continues at coordinate 135,791 of ML289984.1, read as the reverse complement.
TCCAACGGGAACTTGCATCATGTTTAAATTTATGCATGGTATACGCTTGTATTGTTTTTATTTTCAGGTAACCCGGCGAGCGACAACTATCCCAGCAGGAGTGATCTCGCTCCGATTCTCCCAGCCATATCAAACATAACCACTCCCGTAAAACCGTTCATTTATCCAACCCTAGATGTTGCGTCCGTTCTTGTGATAACTCCATCGGTATACTTCGCCGATGGATCTGAAACTACATACGGCCTGATTCCTATAAAACCAGGGATATGTATGCAGCTCAAAAACCAGGGTGCATCATAAATCTCTCAAACCATTTCATTCGGTCAAAATTGGCCATCATGTCTTTACCCGAAAAACTCTTTCAACCTTTCCGGGTAAAAAGGGGCAGCTGTTGATACCCAATTTTTCCCCAAAATATTTTAAAATTGCATATATAGCTTCAAAATCATGTATCAATGCCAATTGATGTTTTCCATAATTTTCCTATATTTTTATTAATTTACCCAACATGTTGTTTCCAATTGATAATTACAAATGATTTCAAAAGAATTTCTATTAATTTTATTTATTGTTTATGGTCTTATTAAGGCCAAATTATTTCACAATTAGCCAAATTGGCACCTTTTGGCTATAATTGCAATAACTTTGTAATTATAGCCCAATCATATGATTTTATACCATTTTTTATCCAAAAATTAATCATTTGTATTTTTTAATACTGAGTAATCATTTTAAACTATTTTCTATGCATGAAATTCATTTTTGCACAATTATTAGCTATTTTATAAATTGTTTAATTTAATTTAATTGGGTTTTAATAACTGGCCACTTGTATTTCAATTATAGCCTAAATTAATCTGATTCCAACCTAATTAAAGAGGCACAATTCCCCCAGGCTCAACACCTAAGTCCACCCGACCCAGTGTTTGATCTAATCCTGGTCGTTGATCAATTTTGATCAACGGTACGGATTCCCCCTTTCCTTAATTAATCCCTAATGACCTACCCCTTCCCCCTCTCATTTCCCTCTCATCCCTCGCTGTTACATCTATCATCTCTCTCAACTCTCTCTGCTAACCTAAGCTCTCACCTGCCGTCGCTTTGCCAGAAATTATGGTGGTCTCACCACCCTCCTAGCTTCATGACTCTCTTCCTATGCCAAGTATCACTGCTTTGAGGTCCTCAAGGGAACTAGAAGGCGGTTCACTCACCTCCCATGGTTCTCATGTCATTTTCCGGCCATCCATGGACGTCCGAGTAAGATTTTACAGTTTCAGCTAGAAACAATGGTTTCTAAGCCATTTCTCCTCCTCTTTGGGTCATCTCTATGAAACCCTAACTACTAGCCCTTGATTTTCTTAGATCTATAATAGATTCGGGCGTATTATGAGTTATTCTGTTGTTTTCCTTAAAGGTTTTCCGATTTTCGTGGAACGACTCTTCATCTTCAAAACTAGGGTTCTTAAACCCCTTTTCAAAAAAGTTTTCTTTATGATTTTTATTATTATCCTACGACTTTCATTATGTTTAATCGTTTATTTGAGCGTTTCCCCTTTGTTTGACCTATTTTTGTTAAAAATCCTACGTTCGTGGTTTTAATCCTAGATTCTAAGTATGTCTTTGGTTATATGTATGATTAACCTGCAAATCTGTATGTTTTCTCATGAAAACTCTGTGATTTTATGATTTTTACCCTATTTTTGCCTATTAGGGTTTCTGACTCTTCACTTCTTCTGCCTATATCATGTTTACTCTGTTGATTCGTACTGTGTTCTAGTTGAATCCCTTGTTCTAAGTGATTTTTTACTTTGCTATGATGATTAGGTTGCTGATTTTACCCTACACTGTGATTTGCCTCGTTTGTCTGCAGCAATTTGTGTTATTTCCTCTCATTAGTACCTTCTCTTAATTAGAATTCCTTTGCACTATCCTTGTTTATGTTATGTATGCTTCGTTCAGTTGTGATATTTTCTTTTGGTTAGTGTTATCTTCTAATGGAATCCCTGATTCCCTTGTGATTGGTACACTCTTCTGATTTCAACCTCTAAATATCCTCTTGCCTTATTTTATGGTTAATTATGCTGTCAAGTTGATTCTTAGACACTCTCCTTAATTAGAATATTCTGAATCTAGTCTCATTTACGTGTGTTATACTTTTTTTATACTTATGCTTGTTTCCTTATGTGATTTTATTCCTTATTTATCACTGCTTATTACCGTTTGATTTTTAACTCCATAATTAAAGGAAGTCCTTATACTAATTTGATTCTAATTGACATATATTTCTATAATTACTGCTGAAATATTATTTTTACCTTATTTGGCTACCTATTTTCGAATTATAAGTACCTGTCTCTTTCATTAGCACAGACACGAACACATTGTTCAAAAACTCTCTCTTACACAAAGTTCTCTTCTGCTCTCTCTTGTCTTTGGCTACTATACTCTTGGTTCTTCATTCTGTGTTTTCTCTCTTCTATACTGGTATGTCCTAATTTTAGTTTAAGTCTCAAAAACAATATGTTTCTTTTACTACTTCAATTCATCCTAATTCTAGTATATTTTTACTTGTGGTTCTGCTGTGAAGTTTGTACTTAACTTGGTTGCATTGTTATTCCCTTTGCATTATGTATCCCCTCCCTTAGACTTAGCATGTGTGTATCCCCTTTTAGATTCTACTTCAAGTATGCTTCTCTGATTACTGGCCTAAGCTTTCCTGTGTAAGTTTGAAATGCATGATACCTTAATCCCTGAAGCCCCTTATGATTTCTTTGATTCTGAACCTATGTGTGACTCTGCCTACTATGTGCTTACCATTATATTCTCTATACTTGTCCCCAATTCCTCATTACCCTGTTTGTGGTTGCTGAACTTGTCTCAGTTCTTTGTTCTATGTATGCTACTGAACCTGTTCTGATCCTGGGATTGGTATGCTGTTTGTTTTGTACCCTACTCTTTCCAAACTATTTCTCTATTATTTTTTCCAAACTCATTTCAAACCAGTCTTTCTTGTTTAAACTATTTTCCTACTCAAATCTTTTTCAAAACTATGTCAAGCACTCTCACTCTACTCTTAGACATCTAAGTTCTGCCCCTCTAATGTGTGATTGTTTTGGGATCCCTATGAGATCCCTCTGAACTCTGATACATTAGAGCAGGCTCTTCCACACTTCACTTACTCAACCATGGTTATGAAATCTGGGTGTGAGCACTGCCCAGGATCCCTTGAGGTCCTTAGAAAACTCTGACACACCCGGATTATGTGAAAGGCTGTGAAATACCATTTGGCATTGGAACTCTGGAAATTTGGGCCTATTGGTAGGCTCCCTATAGTATAGCTTCTTATTTTCTTATCTATTTATGCAATTCATTCAATAATGGTTTGTAATAATTTATTGTAAACGAATATTGAGGATGTATAGTGAAAAAGGGAAAGGGTAGCTATGCATGTTACATCAAAGGGTAGAAACCATGCTCTTAGGTTTACATTTCTTTTGTGCGCAATAGAATTCATGTTTATGACTCATATGTGCAAAGCATATCATGCATTAGATGCCATGCCCCTTAGGTTCTATGTATACTTTTTTCAACATTTCATTTTTAGCACTATTGTTTTATCATTTAATCATGTCTCTAGGATAAATGACAACATTGACGCAAACTGTTACTTATGCATATTTTGAGACCATGTCTAGTGCTGTAACCTGCTGAGCATCCAGAAATCCCATTTTTAGGAATTTCGATATAAATCACTCTGCCTTATACATGCACATTAGATACCATGCTTTAGGTCTTTTATACTGTTTCAGCATCTCATTTGGTATGCTCACTATCACTTAGAAATCATGTACCTAGGATAAATGATAACATTAAACTGCTACTCATGCAAATCATGTATAATAAAGCTGTAACTTTCTATGCATTTAGAAATCATGCTCTAGGAAACTCTGCAATCATGTTGTGTATCGAAAACTCTGCCTAGGAATTTTTCATGCAAGTCACTCTGCATTATGTGTGTGCATACTAGATATCATGTTTCAGGACTTCATACATACTCACTCAATCAAACTTAGTTAAATTGTCAATGCATAAAAAGGTATAAAACAGTCTCACCCTGTTCTCTTAACAAACTGGTAATAAATATGTATCCTTTAACACCAAGAACAGTATGTTTAGGTAAAAAAAATTATTACGGGTTTTCCTTAATAATTCTGGTAACTATTGTACACTGTCCCATGCCTAGGAAAGCCTTAGGTGACTGAAACTTCTAAAATTGGAAACTGTCTCTTTGTGTTAGTTGCTTAATGCTTAACAAACTTAAAATCAGCAGGCAAACTCGTTAGGCCCATGTTTCTGAGTTATAAAATAAATCTTCATATCTCTTGTGTTCTGATACTCTCCTAGACATCATGCCTTAGGATCCTGTTTAATAATGCTGCCCTTATTTGTGTTTGAGTCGTGCTGCTTATCTGCATTATATGTGGAGGTAAACCTGAGCCTCTTATTTGCTCCTTCCTGTTTATTTGCTGAAGTCCTATGTGTTATTGCTTGTCGCCTTAGCATTTTCTCCTTTAAACCTTAGGGGGTCTGTCTAGAACTGCCTATAGGTAGAGGTCCTAAATTCCTCCAGGGCCATTAAAGAAGGGACGGGTAACAACACGCAATAGAGGTCGTTAATTAAAATTTGCTTAAATAACCGCTAAGGGGTGGGAAATGGTAGACATGGATATGATGACTGGTGCGCTAATTCTACGTGTAGCCCCTTTTCTGAGGAGTGATTACCGGGCATTGTACCGATGTGATCCTATAGGATAAATAACCTAGGATTCCCCCATATCCTTTACATCTGTGTTTAGACCGCAAACTCTTTAAAAAACCTTACTTGTTTAAACTTAATTGGTTATTTGCTACTTGCGTAAATTCACAACGTTGTTTGGTCGGGAACCACAGTTGTGGACTCTGCCTAACACCTTCCCCTTGAAGTAATTTCAAGCCCTTACCCTATCTCTGGTCATCCAACTCTATGTTTGTAAATGATCCTTAGTAGGTGCCCTAACGCACCTTAATCCGTTAGGTGGCGACTCTCCGATTTCTTGCGTACCCCTTTCCCAAAAGGAAACGAGTTGTACCAATAATGTCAAGAACCCTGACCGATCCGAAAGGAGGAGTTAAAAAGGGGGTGCGGCACTGCCATTGCAAGGACATACAAAGGATAGATGTTACAAGTTAGTTGGTTACCGCCCAGACTTCAAGTCTAAGAAGAAGGGAGGTAGTCCTGGAGCGTATGCAAACTATGCAAGTCCTGCAGCAGGCCATGCTTCTATTGATGCCTGCAAGTTCACTAACAACAATCCACAAATGATCTTTGGAATGCAGAATCAACAGAACCTTCAAATGCCTCAGCAGCTTGTTCAACACTCCACTCCTTACTTTACACATGAGTCATATCAACCACCACAATTAGTGCTTCAGAAGTATGTTCAGAAGCCTGCTACTTTCTTCACATAGGAAAAATATCAACAAATTGTTCAGTTGCTCAACAGAGGCATGGATGAAGGAACTTCTGGCAAGACAACAACAACAGGTCTCTGATTGCCTTGGTATCTCAGTATGTTAAGAATATATGGATAATAGATACTGGAGCCTCCAATCACATGACTTCTACCCTGCAGTTGTTAAAATCTTGTCAGCCTGTACCAGAGTTTGAAAGAAACAAAGTACAACCAAATAGTTTTTAGAAGTTATGAATTTCAAAACCTCGAAATTGGTATAATCTGCCCAGCGATTCCGCTTCTGCAGTCAAAAGGGCCGCACTTGCAGTCCCGCACCTGCGAAAAATACATCATAGGTGCGGAAACTCATTAATTGGGCTAAGGGCCGCACCTGCGGTCTCTGGGCCGCATCTGCGAGCCCAGCCACCTAAGCCCAAAATCCACACATGCGCATCTTTCTGCGCACCTATGTGTCCGCACCTGCGGCTCCCCTTCCGCAGGTGTAAAACACCAGAACCAGCAAAGCTTCAGCTGGTGTTTAAGTCCAAAATCTCCCCGTTGAGCATCCAAAACACCCCCGAGGCCCCAGAGGTCCCCGGGACCTCAACCAAAACTACCAACCAGTCCTAATACCTCATCCGAATTTAGTCGAGTCTTCAAAACACATCACATAACACCAAAATCACGAATTAGACATGGGTTCAAGCCTAAGAACTTAGAAATTTTCCAAAACCTACAACCGATGCCGAAACACGTCAAAACTCATCTGAATGACCTCAAATTTTACACACGGGGCCATAAATGACACTACTGACCTACAACCACTTTCGGAATTCCATTCCGAGCCCGATATCAAAATTTCACCTATCGGCCGAAATTGCCGAAATTCTAACTTTCGCCAATTCAAGCCTAAAACTACCATAGACCTCGAAACATATTCCGGATACGCTCCTAACCCCGAAATCGCTCAATGGAGCTAATGGAGTTGACGGATTTCCATTCCGAATTCGTCTTCACACAGTTTCAACTACGGTCTGATTTCTAAAGCTTAAACTCATATTTAGGGACTATATGTCCCAAAACTCTCCGGAATCCACATTTAACCACTCTGACAAGTCCCATAAGTAGATACAAACGTGGGGAAAGTAGTTATTAGGGGATCGGGACGTTAACTCTCAAAACGACCGACTGGGTCGTTACACTTGTATACCTATATTTTTTTGTCAATAATGTCTTTTGAATATATTCCAGTATAACGCTTTAAATGTTCTACATGACCGGAATCTTATTGTCGATGTTGATATTCCTTTTGAAAATATAACATATAGTTGATCTTGTGAAAACATATGATATAACAAAATACATGATCATTTTTCTCCTATAAATAAGGTATCCATCCTTCCCTTACATTGACTAATTAATGGTCGAGGATAATGATTTACATTGGCCATGTTTATGCACAAATTTGTTGGACGATAATTTTCACATGGATCTTGCATTATATTCTTGTCTACCAATTCATGCAAAATAGATATTCCGCTTTATCAAAAAATTACCTTATGTTGTAATAAACGTTTCATAGTAATTTGTTGAAGTTATCTTATGTCTCTCTTTTAAGTATTATTAGGAGGTGTATATTGTATAGGCTTTGTTTTTTTATTCAATCACAAATACATGTGTTGTAACTCCCCTAATCGTTGTTTCTTGAATATTTAATGAAATGTTACAATTTTACTTTAGTATATCATAATCTTTAAATTTTTTAGTGTTTCCCGCATTAAAAAAGAAGTAGCTTAAATTGTAGCAACTATAATTATTTTTTAATAAGAATTTGGTATCCAAAACCTTAAATCAAACATACTAAATAATATAACCAATTGAATTTAGAAATAATAATACTTGAGAAAGAGTTTGAAACCCTAAATTTGTTGACTCTAAAATCGGAAAATTATTTAATCAAAACATCCCACGTGAAAATCTCACATATGTGGACGACTAACCTTTAAATGTTATAATGATCTCATATAAATAATATTCAACTATGTGATTCAAAGTCAAGAGGGTATAATTTTCATCAAAACGGTTTATTGAGTTCAACAGTATAAAGTACTCCAACCCAATTTTAAGTGTTTGATTTATTATCGTTGTATTTTATCGAGGTTTCCTATAAAAGCATGATTTATAGGCACGATTAATCTCTAAAGATCGATCTTTTCATGTTATGTGTCAGTTGCTATATGATTGTTACACCCAATGTGATTATGCATGAACCCTCATCTACAATAATATTTTCATGCGCTTGTATCTATTGAAGAAAGTAAATAACGAAACGATAAAGGTCACCACTCACAAGTGATAATCCAATTATCAAATTCAACATTACCTTGACATCCTAATCTGCGTAATCAAACCAACAATTTGTAACGGACAATCTCTCAATGTATTTTGTATTATTGAATATTGATTTTCATCAAAACTTATGAGGATGACAAGGTGAAAAGTAAGTTAAATAAAAATTCATTCTCAGGGGCACCATTATTGTAACGACCCAACCGGTCGTTTTACGTTATCAGACCCCGCTCTCCTAAATAAGACTTCCCATAGCAGCTTCTTGTGATTTGTGACTTGCGGGGACGGCGGTTTGGGATTCGGAAGTGTTTAGAGCAGTTTAAGAATGCTTGGTTCTTTAAGGTTGGCCTATTTGACCAAGTTTGACTTAGGTCAACATTTTGATTACCCGACCTCGGAATCGAGTTCTAACAGTGTCAGTAGCTTCGTATAATGATTTCGGACTTGAGCATATGTTCGGAATGGGTTTTCGATGACCCGGGAGCGTTTCGGCGCCCGATATAGAAATACGAATTTCCTTAAGTTTGAAATTTGGTTTGGAACATGATTTTATGATATCGAGGTCCGAAGGAAATTCCGAGATCGGGAATAGTTCCGTTATGTCATTTATGACTTGCTTGCAAAATTTAGTGTCATTCCGAGTAGTATAGGCCGGTTCGGCGCTTTGAAACCGAAATCAAGAACTTGAAGTTCTTAAGTAATGAATTCAAGGGTTTGGGGTGTGATTTTGAGTTTAGCGTTGTTTTGAGCATTCCGAAGGCTCGAGCAAGTCCGTATTATAATTTAGGACTTGTTTGTATAATTGCACAGGGGCTCGGGTGGGCCCAGGTGCCTCCTGGACACCCTCACGAGGCTAAAAACCAGCTAAAATAGCTGTTGGTGCACCTGATCTGGTGTGACCGCAGGTGCGGTTGCCCAGTCGCAGGTGCGGGACCACTCCAGCGGTCCTAAGCACCGCAGGTGCGACCCCAGTTGAGGTCCCCTTTGACCGCAGGTGCGCAACATTTTTCGCATGAGCGGGTCCGCTGGTGCGGAAACCCCTCCATAGGTGTGATCCCCAACCTCCTTGCCAATTTCCGCAGGTGCGAGCCCAAGCTCGCAGGAGCGAGAACGCAGGTGCGGTCCTCGATCCGCAGGTGCGGAATCCATGTAGGCCAGGCAATATATATTCTTCAAAACTCTGGATTTCACCCCTCTCATTCATTTTCCACCACCCTTAGAGACTTGTGAGCTTGGGAAGAACACACCACGACCTAGCTACTATAGAGGTAAGTTAATTCCTCCCTATTACTAGTTTAATACATGAATTATTAATGGGATTAACTACTAGATCATTGAAAATCAAGATTTGGGGTAGAAATTTAGGGTTCTTGAGGGATTTGGATAAATTGCTCCATTATTGGTATAAAATCAAGTATCGTATATTAATGATCCTTAGGCTATGGGTGAGTGTTATCTTCGAAAATTTCCGGAATCTGAGCATGTGGGCCGGGGGGGTGTATTTANAGGATTTCACAAGCATGCCTTTATGTGACTTACCTGTACCTTTACATGTGTTTCTAGTTGCTTATTATCTTTGATATTGATATGAGGATATTAGGAAGTTATGTGTAAGTTTAAGTGTTTAAATCTCTGATTTCAAGTATAATCCATGATAAATTCCTGAAGTTTCTAATGATTCTGTGTATGTCTATGAGCACCCGTGTCGTATGTATGATTCACGAGTGGGGTAGACCTATATTTATGTCAACCGCATAGCATGATCGATTCGCGAGCGGGGTAATGGATGCATCTATGGTTCGTGCCGCTCAACCCTCGGCAGTGCACATTTATTTTCGCGTCGCTTCGGCCGTACGCTTCGGCATATTATGTGTTATGTATTTGACTGAGAGTTTTGTTATTATTAAATAAATTACTCCACGTGTAAGGGGAACTTGAGACTTTGGTGATGATTAATATTTGACTCATGAGAATGAATTGCAGTTTTATATAAATGATACTTCATGCCTTAGTGATTTCCGTGACTACTCTTCCTGTCTAGCTTTATTTAAATCATATTATTGGTTATTGACCCTAGTAAGTATCACGTCTACCTCTCGTCACTACTTCTTCGAGTGTAGACGGGATACTCACTGGGTACATATTTGTCTATATGTACTCATGCTACGCTTCTGTACTTAATTGTACAGGTTCTGAGGCTGTTGCACTTGGTCACTAATCCAGTGTCCGTCATTGAGAGTACTATCTGGACCTGACTTCACGGTGAGCTTCTCCTCTTGGCGTTCCTCAGAAGCACTGTGGAGATTTCTACTATTTTTGGGATACTCCTGTCTATTCTTTTCAGATAGTAGTACTTCTATTTTTGTCTAGCTTTGTATATTCCACTAGTTGCCTGTGGACTTGTGACACTAGGTCTTGGTACACGTAGTTGACTTGCTAGTATTTTGCCACTCCGTTTATGCTGGCAAACGATTTTTGAGTTACTTTAAATCAATTTGCCTCACTTCTTCACTTTCATTAAAGGACTTCTTAAATTAAAACTGGACAAGTATTTGACCATCTCATTAATTTAAGTAATTTTGTTAGCAAACTAGCGTTAGCTTGCCTGACTTCGGTGTTGGGCGCCATCACGACCTGAATAGGAATTTGGGTCGTGACAACATGGTATCAGAGCTCTAGGTTCACGTAGGTCTCACAAGTCACAGGCAAACCTAGTAGAGTCTTGCGGATCGATACGGAGACGTCTGTATTTATCTTTGAGAGGCTATAAGGTGTTAAGAAACCTCTCTCTATTCCTATTCTATCGTGCATTCGATGGTTTACTAAATTTCATTCGTCTATTCTCTCACAGATGGTGAGGACTCGTGCAGCTGATATCCCAGACCCGGGAGATGCCGCTACCCCCGACGTCCGAGGTAGAGGTAGAGGCCGGGGTAGGGCACCGACCCGAGGTAGGGGACGAGGGCGTCCCAGAGTTGCTCCACTAGCACCCCCAGAGGATCCTGTCATTGAGAAGCAGGATGAGGTGCCTCAAGCAGATCCTGCCCTAGCAGATTTTATGACTGCACCAGGCTTTCAGGAGGTCATGGGCCGTATGATGCGGTTCATGGATACTATGACCCAGGCTGGTTTATTTCCAGTGGATCCTGCCACATCTCAGGCAGGAGGGGGAGTTCAGACACCTACCACCCAGGCCGCAGGTCATGCAGCGGCAGTATATCAGACTCCGGGTACTCTGCCCGTGGGTGGAGCACACCCAGCAGCAGCAGCAGCATTAGAGCCTAGATCAGCTGCGGACGGTGATCAGTAGAAGTTACTTGACAGATGGACTCAATTGCACCCTCCTGTCTTCGGAGGTGAGAGGGGTGAGAAAGCCCAGGACTTTATTGATAGGTGCAGGACAGACTGCACAACATGAGGATTTTGGAGTCCCATGTGGTTGATTTCACTACTTTTCAGCTAGAGGGCAGGGCCCGCAGATGGTGGCAGTCGTTTATCCTTGGTAGGCCAGCAGGTTCCCTTCCTCTCACATGGGAGCAGTTCACTTAGCTGTTCCTGGACAGGTATATTCCACCCTCCGAGAGGGAAGAGCTGCGGTATTAAATTGAGCAGCTGGAGCAGGGGCAGATGACGGTGACAGACTACGAGGCCAGGTTTTCTGAGTTGTCTCGTCATGCCCTTATGATTCTTCCTACTGATGCTGAGAGAGTGCGGAGATTTGTGGGTGGGCTGCACTTAGGTATTAGGGCCAATATGGCCTGAGAGGTGGATATTGGTACTCTTTATCATCTTGTGGTCGAGATAGCTCGCCGGATCGAGGGTTACCGATCGAGGGGCAGAGAGCAGGGTCAGCAGGATAAGAGGGCTAGATTTTCAGGATATTTCAGAGGTGCCCCAGCCAGGGGTAGAGGTCAGTTTGGTAGAGGCCAGCCCAGCAGGCTTCCATATTGAGCTCCACCACCACCTCCCCGTGGTGCTCTAGTGAGGCCTTACTTCAGTGCCATGCCGGAGAGTTCTTACCTCCCACCAGCCATTTAGGGTTCCTCCGACGGGTATTCAGGTCATCAGGGTTCTCCCAGTCCCTACTTCAGTGCCATGCCGGAGAATTCTTACTGCCCACCAGCCATTCAGGGTTCCTCCAGCGGGTATTCAGGTCATCAGGGTTCTCCCAGTCCCCACTTCAGTGCTATGCCAGAGGTTTCTCACCGTCCCCCAACTATTCGGGGTTCTTCTTCTTCAGGGCAGCAGGCCATGCCTCCAGTGAGATGCTATGAGTGTGGGGATTCAGTCCATATGAGGAGGACTTGTCCCAGACTTCGGGGCAAGGCTATTCAGCAGAGTTATCAGCCTACATACTCAGCACCGGTGCCCCGTCCACCCAGAGGTGGAGGACATGCTGGTAGAGGTCGTTCCAGAGGTGGAGGCCAGGCAGGGGGAGCTCAGCTAGCTCCTATTCAGACCAGTGGCGGTTAGTCTTCAGGAACACCAGCTAGATTATATACTATTCCAGCCCGAGCAGATGCAGTGGCCTCAGACGCCGTGATCACAGGTACTATTTCAGTATGTGGTAGGGAGGCATCAGTGCTATTGTTCCAGGATCCACTTATTCATATGTGTCAGCCTTATTTGCTTGTTTTCTGGATGTTCCTCGCGAGTCTGTGGATTCTCCTATTTATGTGTCCACTCCTGTGGGCGATTCTGTGGTGGTAGACCGGGTCTATCGATCTTGTGTGATCACCTTTTGTGGGTTCGAGACTAGATCGGACCTTCTATTGCTCGACATGGTTGATTTTGAGATTATCCTGGGCATGGATTGGCTATCTCCTAATCATGCCATCTTGGATTTCCATGCCAAGACGGTTACTTTGGCCATGCCTGAGTTGCCTAAGCTGGAGTGGAAAGGTTCCTCAGTTAGTGCAGCTAGTAGAGTTATTTCCTTCCTGAAGGCTCGACATATGGTCGAGAAGGGTTGTTTGGCGTATCTTGCTTATGTGCGAGACACCACCGCTGAGTCTCCGACGATTGATTCTGTGCCAGGTTTTCAAGAGTTTGCGTATGTCTTTCCTTCAGACCTTCCGGGCATGCCTCCAGATCGAGATATCGATTTTTGTATTAATGTAGCTCCAGGCACTCAGCCTATCACTATTCCCCCATACCGTATGGCTCCGAGGGAGTTGAAGGAGAAGCTGGAGGAGTTGTTGGCTAAGGGGATTATCAGACCGAGTGTATCGCGTGGGGCGCTCCAGTTCTATTTGTAAAGAAGAAAGATGGGTCTATGCGAATGTGTATTGATTACCGCCAGTTGAACAAGGTAACTATCAAGAACAAGTATCCACTATCGCGCATTGATGATTTGTTTGACCAGTTACAGGGTGCCACGGTATTTTCAAAAATTGACTTGAGATCAGGCTATCATCAGTTGAAGATTCGGGCCTCAGATGTCCCGAAGACTGCTTTTCGTACGAGATATGGCCACTATGAGTTCTTGGTGATGTATTTTGGCTTGACTAATGCCCCAACAACATTTATGGACTTGATGAACAGGGTGTTCAGGCCGTATATTGATTCCTTTGTCATCGTATTCATTGATGACATTTTTATTTACTCACGTAGCCTGAGAGAGCACGAGCAGCATTTGAGAGTTGTGCTCCAGACTTCGCGGGGACAGAAGCTATATGCTAAGTTCTCCAAGTGTGAGTTTTGGTTGGATTCCGTGGCATTCTTGGGACATGTGGTATCTGGAGAGGGTATCAAGGTTGATCCTAAGAAGATTGAGGCAGTTCAGAGTTGTCCACGTCCCACTTCAGCTACAGAGATCAGGAGTTTCTTGGGTCTAGCAGGCTACTACCGGCGATTTGTGGAGGGCTTTTCATCCATTGCAGCCCCATTGACTAGATTGACTCAGACGAATGCTCCATTTCGGTGGTCCGACGAGTGTGAGGCGAGATTTCAGAAGCTCAAGACGGCATTGACTTCGGCACCAGTTCTAGTATTGCCTTCCGGTTCGAGGATGTATGCGGTGTATTGCGACGCTTCACGCGTTGGCTTGGGGTGCGTATTGATGCAGTAAGGGAGAGTTATTGCTTATGCTTCACTCCAGCTGAAGGTTCATGAAAAGAATTACCCTGTACACGATTTGGAGTTGGCGGCGACTGTTCATGCTCTTAAGATTTGGAGGCATTACTTATATGGAGTGTCTTGTGAGGTTTATACCGACCACCGCAGCTTGCAGCACTTGTTCAAGTAGAGGGACCTTAATTTGAGGCAGCGCAGATGGCTTGAGTTGCTGAAGGATTACAACATCACCATTCTTTATCATCCGGGCAAGGCGAATGTGGTGGCAGATGCGTTGAGCAGGAAGGCGGAGAGTATGGGTAGTTTGGTTTATATCGCAGCGGAGGAGAGACCTCTAGCCTTAGACATTCAGTCCTTGGCCAATCGCTTAGTGAGATTAGATCTTTCAGAGCCTCGACGAGTTCTTGCGCATGTGGTTGCTCAGTCTTCATTATTGGGGGAGATTAAGGCTCGACAGTATGATGATCCACGCTTGGTAGAGCTACGAGAGACAATGGTTCAGGGTGGTGCCAAGGAGGTTACTATTGGCGAGGATGGTGTTTTGTGACTTCAACATCGTTTGTGCGTTCCTAATGTTGATGGCTTGAGGAAGAGGATCTTAGAGAAGGCACACAGTTCGCGGTACTCAGTCCACCCGGGTGCTACGAAGATGTATCGTGATTTGAAGCAGCATTACTGGTGGAGGCGGATGAAGAAAGACATCGTGGAGTATGTGGCTAGGTGTCTTAATTGCCAGCAGGTTAAGTATGAGCATCAGAGGCCAGGAGGCCTACTTCAGTAGATGCCCATTCCTGAGTGGAAGTGGGAGCGCATTACTATGGACTTCGTGGTTGGGTTGCCTCGGACTTTGGGGAAGGTTGACGCGGTTTGGGTCATTGTGGATAGATTGACCAAATCGGCGCATTTCATTCCTGTGGCTACTACTTATACTTCTGAGAGGTTATCTCAGATCTACATTCGGGAGATAGTCCGACTGCACAGTATACCGGTGTCCATTATATCAGATCGAGGTCCTCAGTTCACCTCGCACTTCTGGAGAGCATTGCATAGAGAGATGGGCACTCAGATAGATCTCAGCAAAACATTTCATCCACAGACTGATGGTCAGTCGGAGCGTACAGTTCAGATATTGGAGGACATTCTCAGAGCATGCGTGATTGACTTTGGAGGTCAGTGGGACCAGTTCTTGCCTTTGGTCTAGTTTGCTTATAATAATAGTTATCAGTCTAGCATCGAGATGGCTCCATTCGAGGCTTTATATGGTCGGCGATGTTGTTCCCCCATCGAATGGTTTGAGCCTGGCGAGGCTAATTTATATGGCATGGACCTGGTGAGAGATGCCTTGGAAAAGGTAAAGTTAATTTAGGAGAGGCTCCGTACAGCACAATCCTGACAGAAGAGTTATGCGGATCAGAAGGTGCGTGATGTAGCATTTATGGAAGGAGATAAGGTTTTGCTGAAGGTTTCGTCGATGAAGGGTATTATGAGATTCGAGAAGAAGGGCAAGCTGAGCCCGAGATTCATAGGTCCTTTCAAGGTATTGAGGCGAGTTGGAGAGGTTGCTTATGAGATTGCCTTACCTCCCAGCTTATCAGGAGTCCATCCGGTATTCCATGTATTCATGCTCCGTAGATATCACGCCGACTTCTCTCACGTTGTTGATTTCAGTACTATTCAGTTGGATGAGAGATTGGGCTACGAGGAGGAGCCAGTTGCTATTATTGATAGTCAGGACCGTCAGTTGAGATCTAAGAGAGTTTCTACCGTGAAGGTCTAGTGGCGGGGCCAACCAGTCGAAGAGGCGACTTGGGAGTCCGAGGAGGACACGCGAAGCAGATATCCACACTTATTCAGCACTTCAGGTACGATTCTAGACCCGTTCGAGGACGAACGTTTGTTTAAGAGGTGGAGAATGTAACGACCCAACCAGTCGTTTTACGTTATCGGACCCCGTTCCCCTAAATAAGACTTCCCATAGCGGCTTCTTGTGATTTGTGACTTGCGGGGATGGGCGGTTCGGGATTTGGAAGTGTTTAGAGAAGTTTAAGAACGCTTGGTTCCTTAAGGTTGGCCTATTTGGCCAAGTTTGACTTCGGTCAACACTTTGAGCAAATGACCTCGGAATCGAGTTTCGACAGTGTCAGCAGCTTCGTATGATGATTTCGGACTTGAGCGTATGTTCGGAATGGGTTTTCGATGACCCAGGAGCATTTCGGTGCCTGATATAGAAATAAGGATTTCCTTAAGTTTGAAATTTAGTTTGGAATGTGATTTTATGATATCGAGGTCCAAATGAAATTCCGAGATCGGGAATAGTTCCGTTATGTCATTTATGAATTGCTTGCAAAATTTGGTGTCATTCCGAGTAGTATAGGTCGGTTCGGCGCTTTGAAACCGAAATCAAGAACTTGAAGTTCTTAAGTTATGAATTCAGGGGTTTGGGGTGTGATTTTGAGTTTTAGTGTTGTTTTGAGCGTTCTGAAGGCTAGAGCGAGTCTGTATTATAATTTAGGACTTGTTGGTATAATTGCACGGGGGCTCGGGTGGGCCAAGGTGCCTCCCGGACACCCCCACGAGGCTAAAAACCAGCTAAAATAGTTGCTGGTGCACCTGATCTGGTGTGACCGCAGGTGTGGTTGCCCAGTCGCAGGTGCGGGACCGCTCCTGCAGTCCCAAGCACCGCAGGTGCGACCCCAGATGAGGTCCCCTTTGACCGCAGGTGCGGAATATTTTCCGTAGGAGCGGGTCCGCTAGTGCGGAAACCCCTCCGCAGGTGCGATCCCCAGCCTCCTTGCCAATTTCCGCAGGTGCGAGCCCAAGCTCGCAGGAGCGAGACCGCATGTGCGGTCCTCGAGCTGCAGGTGCGGAATCCCTGTAGGCCAGGCAGTATATATTCTTCAAAACTCGGGATTTCACCCCGCTCATTCATTTTCCACCACCCTTAGAGACTTGTGAGCTTGGAAAGAACACACCACGACCTAGCTACTGTAGAGGTAAGTTAATTCCTCCCGATTACTAGTTTAATACATGAGTTATTAATGGGATTAACTACTAGATCATTGAAAATCAAGATTTGGGGTAGAAATTTAGGGTTCTTGAGGGATTTGGATAAATTGCTCCATTATTGCTATAAAATCAAGTAGAAATCGTATATTAATGATCCTTAGGCTATGGGTGAGTGTTATCTTCGAAAATTTCCGGAATCCGAGCATGTGGGCGCGAGGGTGTATTTTGGGATTTGTTCAAGAATAGTGCATTTACTAAATAAGTAGGAGAATTTCCATACTTTGAGCATGCATTGACATATTTATATATCATTTGACTAGTTTCGAGTCCTTGGGTGTAAAGTTTGGAGTTTCGGGCGCGTTCTTGACCCGGGAAGTAGATTCTACGCGAGGTGAGTCTCCTTTACAACCTTGTAAGAGGGAATTGTCCCCATAGGTAAATGTAAATGATTGAATTATCCTTATTTGCGGGGGCTACGCACGCGCAAAGTGATGAGAGTCCGTGCGTAGCTACTACTATGTTATGCCGGGTAGAATTTAGGATTTCACAAGCATGCTTTTATGTGCCTTACTTGTACCTTTACATGTGTTTCTGGTTGCTTATTATCTTTGAGATTGATATGAGGGTATTAGGAAGTTATGTGTAAGTTTAAGTGTTTAAATCTCAGATTTCAAGTATAATCCATGATAAATTCCTGAAGTTTCTGATGATTATGTGTATGTCTACGAGCACCCGTGTCGTATGTATGATTCGCGAGCGGGGTAGCCCTATAATTATGTCAACTGCATCGCATGATCGATTCGCGAGCGGGGTAATGGATGCATCTATGGTTCGTGCCGCTCGACCCTCGGCAGTGCACATTTATTTTCGCATCGCTTCAGCCGTACGCTTCGGCATATTATGTGTTATGTATTTGACTGAGAGTTTTGTTATTATTAAATAAATTACTCCACGTGTAAGGGGAACTTGAGCCTTTTGTGATGATTACTATTTGACTCATGAGAATTAATTGCAGTTTTATATAAATGATACTTCATGCCTTAGTGATTTCCGTGACTACTCTTCCTGTCTAGCTTTATTTAAATCATATTATTGGTTATTGACCCTAGTAAGTATCACATCTACCTCTCATCACTACTTCTTCGAGTTTAGACGGGATACTCACTGGGTACATATTTGTCTATATGTACTCATGCTACGCTTCTGTACTTAATTGTACAGGTTCTGAGGTTGTTGCACCGTGTCACTAATCCGGTGTCCGTCATTGAGAGTACTATCTGGACCCGACTTCACGGTGAGCTGCTCCTCTTGGCGTTCCTCAGCAGCACTGTGGAGATTTCTACTATTTTTGGGATACTCCTATCTATTCTTTTCAAATAGTAGTACTTCTATTTTTGTCTAGCTTTGTATATTCCACTAGCTGCCTGTGGACTTGTGACACTAGGTCTTGGCACACGTAGTTGACTTGCTAGTATTTTGCCACTCTGCTTATGCTGGCAAACGATTTTTGAGTTACTTTAAATCAATTTGCCTCACTTCCTCACTTTCATTAAAGGATTTCTTAAATTAAAACCGGACAAATATTTGAACATCTCATTAATTTAAGTAATTTCGTTAGCAAACTAGTGTTGGCTTGCCTGACTCCGGTGTTGGGCGCCATCACGACCTGAATAGGAATTTGGGTCGTGACAATAATGAACTACAAAAAGCATAAAAATACGATCTTCTATGTATATCTCCTAAAACTAATACCTTCCATAGCTTAATTTTCATTCGTCCGGGAAACTCCAGGAAACCAAGAACATATAGGAAACCCAATTGAGAAAATAGACGTACCATAAGATCAAGATAAACTGTTATGTAACCATTTTATACAACAACAACCCAGTATAATCTCACAAGTACGCATCTTTATCCCTACCATTCCTAGACCCCACTTATGAGATTATGTAACCATTTTATACGATCCACTAAAAACATAAAAGGAGAAAAGAAAATTGTTAAATAGGTAAATCACAAAAAAAGGAGATCAACTTTAATAGCTTGAATTGAAATGTTCTTAACTTTTAGTGTAAACGTTCCAAACTTAGTATCATACCGGATATATATAAAAATAATAGAATATAATTATACAGTATATAATATAATTCTAGTTACCTTTCAGTTCATGCGTGGAAACTATCATGGGAACCTTCAGAATGATGCGATGAGCGCATCTTAAAAAATGCAAATAGTTAAAACATAAATGTAACCTTGAAAGTTGGTGTACAGATATTGCAGGATAAAGATTGTAGCCTTTCAGCAAAGACAGGGTAATGTCTGTGAATTTCTGCTTTAAACCTAGTAGCGAAAGAATGAAAACAATTTGACGATGAATCATTTAATCCTATTCAAACTAAAACTCATTAAGTGGAGATAGAACGCATTCTTGTAAAAAAGAAAAAAAAACAGTTAGAACATGTCGCGCCCCCCTTTTTCCTCGCACGGGTTAGGTACGCGGAGATCGGGTTTCATGACATTCTGGACAACTCCTTAAAGGAAAAGGTTTAAGGAAGAGTCGCCACCTAACAATTTTGTGGTGCGTTAGGGAACCTAGAATAATTAACTCATAAACTAGTTTGCATTACCAGAGATTGGGTAAGGGCTTGAAATTATCCCGAGGGGAAGGTATTAGTCACCCCTCGAGATCCACAACTGTGGGTCCCAGCCAAGTAGTTTTGTGAATTTGGACAGTAAACAAATGACAAGCAAGGCTCACGTAAGAGGGGATTTCGAGTAAATACCGAAATTATTAAAAGGAATTTAAAGAATAGGGAAGTAAAATCATTTGAATGAAAATGCCCTAGGGTTTAAAGCAATATGGATCACATTAATGCAATACCCGGTATGTCACTCCTCGAAGAGGGATTACACGTGGTATTAGTGCACCGGTCATCATATCCATATTCTACCCTTCCCCATCCCTCTAAGGTATTTAAAACGCGTGTGTTGGTCACGAAACTTATTGCATGTTGTTTACCTGTCCCGTTCTATAAGTCCCGGAGGGTGTTTAGGACTACTAATCCTATAAGGGGAGTACTAGGTTGACCCTCCGGTTTAAAGGATAAACTCTAGGCGACAAGTAGAGAAATAATTAGGACTTGCACATATGGGGTACACGTAAACAGTTATAGGGCTCATATATCCCTCCACAAATAAAACATGTAAATAGCACGTCTCAAACACAACTAAGGTCTTAGGTTCAGGACCTAAATCAGGGATTTCAGATATGAAAAACAACAGTAGTAAACAACAGGTTTTTGATGAGTTTTAGAAAAGGAAAGGAGTAAATGACTTTAAATCCCAGTAGTTTGTAGGCAAAACGGGAATTCTAAGTATAGAGACAGTAGAAAATAGAGGATTTTAGTGAGTTCCAGAAAAGAGTGCATGATTGATTTTAAAACCATTTGTAGTGACAGGCACTGTATAAAGACGGTTAATCAGATTTTATCAAATATTGATCCTAAGGCTTGCCTAGGCGTCTGAATATATGTTGATTACTATTTTCAGATGTAGGTGGAATGCAAATCCCTAGACTTTGATTTTAATATAAATATGATGAGAAAATGCAGATCATATAGGCATGGTATCTAAGAATTCAAGCAGGATGTCGAGTATGAAACCAGTTTGGGTTTAAATTCAGAAAAATGTTTTCAATCATTGAAATCTATTCTTAAATGAGGTTACTTATTACACAGATGGTACAGGGGTATGGTTTCACTAAATTATCAAACCTAGCGCATGATTGCTAAGAGTTCTTTGCAGTACAGTGAACACAGGAGTCTGAATATATGCTGAAAACAAATTCCTAAAGTCACATGATATCTAATGCAAGTTCTGATAAGTACTTGTTATTGTGAACCTAAACATGAATTCTAGATGTGAGGCATGAATATGCAAAAGTAATATTATTATTAACAACCATTTCATCTAGTTATTTAACTACGAACAGGATCTCTAAGTGGGAAGCAATTATAACAGCATTTTACGGGTATTTTAGCATGATTTTCTAAGTGAGTATGCATGTAATGAGATGCAGACATAAATATACCTAATAACATGATTTCTAATGCATGATGGATATGTCCTAAGCAGGATTTCTATTGCACACAGAGGTAAAGTAAATCCTAAGCATGTTTTCTACCCAGAATTATACTAAACATGCATAATCCCACCCATTTTCACTATCCAGCCCCAGAGTTGTTTTTACACTTAATTATGACAGACCATTGTTGCACAAATTAGACACATGAATAAGAAAATTAAGAAGTTACACTATAGGGAGCCTAACAGTGGGCCCAAAGTACCAGATCCATTTGCCATATGCCATGGCCTTTTCAACCCAAGTGTGTCATAGTCTCTAAGGACCTCAGAAGATCGACACACCGCCAGATTGCAGGGCCTTGTTTGTAGCCTGCAACGCTTCAAAATTGGTAACCATTCCGCTTTTTATCCCTTCATCAATTCTCTCACCCAACTTGATAATGTCAGAGAATTTATGGTTCTCAATCACCATCAGTCGCTCATAATATTGTGGATCTTGTGCTCGGACGAAGAATTTGTTCATCTATTCTTCGTCTAAAGCAGGCCTGACCTTAGCTGCTTCATATCTCCAGCGAGTAGCATACTCGCGAAAAGTTTCCGCGGGCTTCTTCTTAAGATTCTAAATATAGAACACATCCGGAGCATTCTCCGTAATGAACCTGAACCGGTCCATGAAATCTGACGCCATACTCACCCAGTTGGACCACTTCTTAGGATCTTGGCTGATGTACCAAGACAGATCATCCCCTGCTAGGCTCCTCATAAACAGCTTCATGCGAATATTCTCGTCTTTTCCCACTCCCACCAATTTATCACAGTAGGTCCTCAGATGGACCCTTGGATCACCTGTACAATCGAACATCTCAAACTTAGGAGGTTTGTACCCCTCGGGCAGTTCGACATCGGGCTTTATGCAGAGATCTTCATAGTTCATCCCTTCGACTCATTTGCTTCCCTCAACACCTTGCACTCGGCTAGTCAACTTCTTAAGTTCTTCAGCCAAATTCTTGATAAGAAAATCCTTCAGACTGTATTCAGGCGTGTATGAAATGGGTTGGGTGGAGTGTGGAAGAGTATCCATGTAGATGGGGTTGTTGTGATGGCCTGGCGCCTGGGTATAAAGTTGGTCATTTGTGGAGTTTTGTGGCTCGGGGATGGGTAGTGGACTATTTCTTGGAGTGTGGCAAGCATTGTATTGTGGTGGAAGAATTTGATTCTTTGGTGGAGTTGTGTGGTGATGGGTTGTGGGATGATTCTATTTGTTTGGGGTATTTTGAGGAGGTATGGGATTTTGGGTGTTAGGATGGTTGACATCTAGAGCACTGAGTGTGAAGGATAAGTTTGCCAAATTTCAGACCTGCTCAAGCTCCCCTTGGAGTTTCAATAACCTTTGCTCGAGTTGTGTCATAGCCTCGTTCTGAACCTGAATACCCTGGCCATCAACAGTTTCTGTTCATTCAAATGGCATTGTGTTGTCTTTCCCAATATTGCTCAAATCTTCCATTTTCCCTTTGCCTTTGCTTTTGCCTTTGGGAGGACTAGGAGGAGGAGAAGGCGGAGGTCCCCTGGATCTTGTACAATATGATGATGATTCCAGAATACACGAACCAACCTTTGGGGAGCGGAGTAATAAAAGGAAAGAAAACAAAACAAAAACAAAAAGGTAGCCAAGTCAGTGAGGATTATGAAAAAGTATTGCGGTATTTAAACACATAGTGCGGGAATATAAAGTGTGTCCTAACTTTGGAGCCTCGTTGTGCCCGAGGTAGGCCTAGCGAAAAATTAATTTGGAGAACTTGGATGCGAATGCCTCATTTCATTAATGTAAAAATAGACGAACCCAAAACGACACTAAAATAATAAGCGAGAAACAAAGTCACTAATGGCCATTGGCTTTATTACATTGATAAAACGAAAAAGGGAATCCTATCCTACTTGGTCCCAGAAGGACCTTCCCCAGATTCAGCATCCTTGATCCCATCGAACAGGTTCCCCAACTCGCGCAATCCTAGCAGCAGGTATGCTCTGGCCAGATGTCCACCTTCATTCCCCTCAGCTTTCTGACAGTCTTCAACCCTCTTGATGAGCTTACCTTCAATCTCGACTATGCCTCGCTCCAAGTATTTCAGCTTCTTGTTGGAACGGACAGCCATGTCTTTCCATTCTTCAATCAATCTCTTGTTGGTTTCATGTATCTCACGGTGCTCACTTTCGCACTCATGAACCCTCTTGCGCAGCTGATTGTACTTGACCTGAGCCTCGGCACTTTCATCTATGATTCTGTGACCTCGGCCGGTCCCTGGCATGATTAACCCATCCTAGTCGTCTTCTAACCATCCAGAGTAGAATGGTGCGCAGCCTGCGTGATACCTGTCTGGTTCAATTGTGTTCTTTTCCATTATGATCTTGCAGTGCCACATATGTTGGGCTTGGCACTTGTAGGGTATATTGTCATCTTGGAAGTCAGCTCGGAAATGGCTCATCTTGTCGACCCTTGGGACAATTTGCTTTCTGCTTGCTTGTCTCATAACCCGGAGAGGAACGTAAGGATATATTCCTCTCAGCCCGATTAGCACCAGGTGTGGTGCATCCCTGGACCTGACGATGAATTCTTCTGTTGGAAACCACTCGAACATCCACTGTATTTGTTCCTAAGTCAGATTATCAAAGAACTCTACCCATTCCTTGGCAGTCTCGGGCTGAGCAAATCTATCGGGAATGTATGTCATTCGCTTGGGGTGGTGGAAAGAGATATGGTCGTTCCATGCCCTTCGCAAAAATTCTTGTTGGTACTGACCCTTTTGGAGATGTTCTAACAAGTTGCAACCCTCGAAGTGTTTAGCTCCTCTTTGACAACGTTCTAGAGCTCGGTAAATGTCTTCTATGATCAATGGGACAATGCTGAAAATTTGCCCGTCAATTCCCTCCATCAAAGTCTTGGTTACCATAGCTAACCTAGTGTGAATCCTTTCCTTCTTTGTTGGAAACACGATTAACCCCAGGAAGCAAACAATGAAGATAAATACCCTACGGTGAATATGTCCCAAAGATGTAATGGCAAATTCGTCATGGTAGGTACGGTATGATTTGTTGTGGCCGTACCTTTCATATAAGTACTCAAAAGGGATGTATGACTTCTTCAGACATTCTAACTCAACATTCTGCTTCAGACCCATCATTTTCAAAAAAAACTTGCATGTGCGGTTCTCAGGCACCAATAGTCCAGGGGTTTCCCAAACTAACCCTAGTTAGTCCCCCAATTTCCTCTAGAAACGGTGTCATCTCAATGTCCCCAAAGTGGAAGACGACTCTTTCGCTATCCCAGAACAGTGCGGCAGCCTCGATTAACATGTTGTTGGGTTGGATGCCTAGGAGAGACAGTAATTTACCCAAATATTTCTTGACAAGTTTCTTATCACTAGAGTGAAGATCCTCCCACTAGTTCAAGAGCTTTGGGTGAATATTGCTGACCATGTCGAATCTAGGGACTTCGTGCCTCATATTTCTGCAAGATAAACATAGTTAGGCCCTTACCCCCACCAGACTCGACTATTTACACATTACGATTAACATACAAGCATTTAGTTCTCCAAATAAATGCACAGAACGTGACGATGCCCGTTGGGATCATGAAATCCCGGTGGACTTTGGACAAGGTTGTCTTAAAGGGTTATTGTGTGGACAACACGTTAACCCAGCTAGGTTTGACCATTATGCATGTACAATATAACAGAATAAGGTTTCTATGGGTTTTTAGACCGGTACCCTTGAGCGGACAACTCAAGGGGGAAGGCACGGAATCGTCGACTGCACCGCTTATCGACTAGTTTTACCACAAATAAGCCTTTCCGAATTTAGGGGTGATATAAAATAGGAAGGGCGCAACCACTCATCAAACGATGCTATAGGATTTGTTTCGGCATGAGGGAAGTATGATGTTGAGCATGATTATGCAATAAATAAGCAGTAAATACAACAGTTGTAATTGAAAGCAATTACAAAGGAAAACAAGGAAACATGTTAGTTTACTTTTGAGAAAGGTCAAATACTTGAAGGAAATAATCGGTTAATTTCACATAAAGGGGAAAGGGAAAGGAATGCAAATATTAACAAAGTAAAGGCATGAATTCACAAAGTTGTTTGAAAATGGTAAAAGCCTAAAATCCCCAGCAGAGTCGTCATGCTGTCGCGCCCCTTTTTAACTCCTCCTTTCGGATCGGTCAAGGTTATTGACATTATTGGGACAACTTGTTTCCTTTTGGGAAAGGGTTACGCAAGGAATCGGAGAGTCGCCACCTAATGGATTAAGGTGCGTTAGGGCGCCTACTAAGGGTCATTTACAAACATAGATTTGGATAACTAGAGATAGGGTAAGGGCTTGAAATTACTCCAAGGGGAAGGTGTTAGGCACCCCTCAGAGTCCACAACTGTGGTTCCCGGCCAAACAACTTTGTGAATTTACGCAAGTAGCAAGTAAATAATTAAGTTTAACCAAGTAAGGTTTTTGAAAGAGTTTGCGGTCTAAACACATATGTAAAGGATAGGGGGAATCCTGGGTTATTTATCCTATAGGATCACATCAGTACAATGTCGGTAATCACTCCTCAGAAGAGGGGCTACACGTGGCATTAGCGCACCGGTCATCATATCCATGTCTACCCTTTCCCACCCCTTAGCGATTATTTAAGCGAATTTTAATTAACAACCTCTGCATGTTGTTATTCGTCCCTTCTTTAATGGCCCTGGAGGAATTTAGGACCTCTACCTATAGGCAGTTCTAAACAGACCCCCTAAGGTTTAAAGGAGAAAATACTAAGGCGACAAGCAATAACACATAGGACTTCAGCAAATAAACAGGAAGGAGCAAATAAGAGCCTCAGGTTTACCTCCACATATAATGCAGATAAGCAGCACAACTCAAACACAAATAAGGGCATCATTATTAAACAGGATCCTAAAGAATGATGTCTAGGTGAGAATCAGAACACAAGAGATATGCAGATTTATGTTATAACTCAGAAATAGGGGCCTAACGAGTTTGCATGCTGATTTTAAGTTTGTTAAGCATTAAGCAACTAACACAAAGAGGTAGTTTCCAGTTTTAGAAGTTTCAGTCACCTAAGGTTTGCCTAGGAGTGGGACAGTGTACAGCAGTTACCAGAATTATTAAGGAAAAACCGTTATAAATTGTTTTACCTAAACATGTTGTTCTAGTTGTTAAAGGATACAGAATTATTACTAGTTTGTTAAGGGAACAGGGTGAGACTGTTTTATATCTTTTTTATGCATTGACAATTTAACTAAGTTTGATTGAGTGAGTATGTATGAAGTCCTAAAACATGATATCTAGTATGCACACACAGAATGCAGAGTGACTTGCATGCAAAATTCCTAGGCAGAGTTTTAGATACACAACATGATTGCAAAGTTTCCTAGAGCAGGATTTCTAAATGCATAGAAAGTTACAGCTTTATTAGACATGATGTGCATGAGTAGCAGTTTAATGTTATCATTTATCCTAGGGACATGATTTCTAAGTGATAGTGAGCATACCAAATGAGATGCTGAAACAGTATAAAAGACCTAAAGCATGGTATCTAATGTGCATGTATAAGGCAAAGTGATTTATATGCAAAATTCCTAAAAACAGGATTTCTAGATGCTCAGCAGGTTACAGCATTAGACATGGTCAAAATATGCATAAGTAACAGTTTGCGTCAATGTTGTCATTTATCCTAGAGACAGGATTAAATGATAAAACAATAGTGCTAAAAATGAAATGCTGAAAACAGTATACATAGAACCTAGGGGGCATGGAATCTAATGCATGATATGCGTTGCACATATGAGTCATAAACATGAATTATATTGCGCACAAAAGAAATGTAAACCTAAGAGCATGGTTTCTACCCTTTGATGTAACATGCATAGCTACCCTTTCCCTTTTTCACTATCCATCCCCAATTCGTTTACAATAAATTATTACAAACCATTATTGAATGAATTACATAAATAGATAAGAAAATAAGAAGTTATACTATCGGGAGCCTACCAATAGGCCCAAATTTCTAGAGTTCCAATGTCAAGTGGTATTTCACAGCCTTTCACATAATCCGGGTATGTCAGAGTTCCCTAAGGACCTCAAGGGATCCCGGGCAGTGCTCACACCCAGATTTCATAACCATGGTTAAGTAAGTGCAGTGTGGAAGAGCCAGCTCTAATGTATCAGAGTTCAGAGGGATCTCATAGGGATCCCAAAATAGTCACACATTAGAGGGGCAGAACTTAGATGTCTAAGAGTAGAGTGAGAGTGCTTGATATAGTCTTGAAAAAGATTTGAGTAGGAAAATAGTTTAAACAAGAAAGACCGGTTTGAAATGAGTTTGGCAAAAACAATAGAGAAACAGTTTGAAAAGAGTAGGGTAATCAGAACAAACATCATACCAATCTTAGGATCAGAACAGGTTCAATAGCATACATAGAACAAAGAACTGAGACAAGTTCAGCAACCACAAACAGGGTAATGAGGAATTGGGGACATGTATAGAGCATATAAGGGTAAGCACATAGTAGGAAGAGTCACACATAGGTTCAGAATCAAAGAAATCCTAAGGGGCTTCAGGGATTAAGGTAGCATGCATTTCAAACTTACATGGAAAACTTAGGCTAGTAATCAGAGAAGCATAATTGAAGTAGAATCTAAAAGGGGATACAAACATGCTAAGTCTAAGGGAGGGGATACATAATGCAAAGGGAATAACAATGCAACCAAGTTAAGTACAAACTTCACAGCAGAACCACAAGTAAAAATATACTAGAATTAGGATGAGTTTGAAGTAGTAAAAGAAACATATTATTTTTGAGACTTAAACTAAAATTAGGACATACCAGTATAGAAGAGAGCAAACACTAAATGAAGAACCAAGAGTGTAGTAGCCAAAGACAAGAGAGAGCAGAAGAGAACTTTGTGTAAGAGAGAGTTTTTGAACAATCTGTTCGTGTCTGTGCTAATGAAAGAGCCAGGTACTTATAGTTCGAAAATAGGTAGCCAAATAAGGTAAAAATAATATTTCAGCAGTAATTGTAGAAATATATGTCAATTAGAATCAAATTAGTATAAGGACTTCCTTTAATTAAGGAGTTAAAAACCAAACGGTAATAAGCAGTGATAAATAAGGAATGAAATCACATAAGGAAACAAGCATAAGTATAACACAAGTATATCACACGTAAATGAGACTAGATTCAGAATATTCTAATTAAGGAGAGTGTCAAAGAATCAACTTGACAGCATAATTAACCATAAAATAAGGCAAGAGGATATTTAGAGGTTGAAATCAGTAGAGTGTAACAATCACAAGGGAATCAGGGATTCCATTTGAAGATAACACTAACCAAAAGAAAATATCACAACTGAACGAATCATACATAACATTAACAAGGATAGTGCAAAGGAATTCGAATTAAGAGAAGGTACTAATGAGAGGAAATAACACAAATTGCTGCAGACAAACGAGGAAAATCACAGTGTAGTGTAAAATCAGCAACCTAATCATCATAGCAAAGTAAAAAATCACTTAGAACAGGGGATTTAACTAGAACACAGTACGAATCAACAGAGTAAACATGATATAGGCAAAAGAAATGAAGAGTCAGAAACCCTAATTGGCAAAAATAGGGTAAAAATCATAAAATCACAGAGTTTTCATGAGAAAACATACAGATTTGCAGGTTAATCAAACATATAACCAAAGACATACTTAGAATCTAGGATTAAAACCACGAACTTAGGGTTTTTAACAAAAATAGGTCAAACAAAGGGGAAAAGCTCAAATAAACGATTAAACATAATGAAAGTCGTAGGATAATACTAAAAATCATAAAGAAAATTGTTTTGAAAAGGGGTTTAAGAACCCTAGTTTTGAAGATGAAGAGTCGTTCAAGGAAAATCGGAAAACCTTTAAGGAAAACAACAGAATAACTCATAATACGCCCGGATCTATTATAGATCTAAGAAAATCAAGGGCTAGTAGTTAGGGTTTCATAGAGATGACCCAAAGAGGAGGAGAAACGGCTTAAAAACCACTATTTCTAGCCGAAAACGGTAAAATCTTACTCGGACGGCCATGGATGGCCGAAAAATGACACGAGAACCATGGGAGGTGAGTGAACCGCCTTCTAGTTCCCTTGAGGACCTCAAGGCAGTGATACCCGGCGCAGGGAGAGAGTCATGAAGCTAGGAGGGTGGTGAGACCACCATAATTTCCGGCAAAGCGATGGCAGGTGAGAGATTAGGTTAGCAGAGAGAGTTGAGAGAGATGATAGATGTAACAGCGGGGGATGAGAGGGAAATGAGAGGGGGGAGGGGTAGGTCATTAGGGATTAATTAAGGAAAGAGGGAATCAAGCACTGGGTCGGGTGGACTTAGGTGTTGGGCCTGGGGGTATTTGGGCCTCTTTAATTGGGTTGGGATCAGATTAATTTAGGCTATAATTGAAATACAAGTGGCCAGTTGTTAAATACCCAATTAAATTAAATAAAACAATTTATAAAATAGCTAATAATTGTGGAAAAATGAATTTCATGCATAGAAAATAGTTAAAAATGATTACTCAGTATTAAAAAATACAAATGATTAATTTCTGGATAAAAAATGGTATAAAATCATATGATTGGGCTATAATTGTAAAGTTATTGCAATTATAGCCAAAAGGTGCCAATTTGGCTAATTGTGAAATAATTTGGCCTTAATAAGACCATAAACAATAAATAAAATTAAGAGAAATGCTTTTGAAATCATTTGTAATTATCAATTGGAAATAAAATGTTGGGTAAATTAATAAAAATATAGGAAAATTATGAAAAAATATCAGTTGGCATTGATACATGATTTTGAAGCTATATATGCAATTTTAAAATATTTTGGGGAAAAATTGGGTATCAACAGGCAGTACTCACACCGAGGGATCTTCTTCTGAGGCCTGGGATTTCCCTTTGCAGTTTCTAGACCTCTATTGCTAAACATTGCATTACCTTCAGCAACTTCTGCAACTTGCCCTACTTGTGTAAAGTTTGCCAGACTCCTCTGACTCTAAAGATCAACTAGCAAGTAGTAGGCTTTGTTGATGTTAGGAACTAGAGACATAATCGTAATCTGACTCCTTGTATGTGAATAGAAATCATTTAAGCCCATGAGGAACTGTAGAAGTCTATGATATTCAAAGTGAGCAACATACTTATTAGTTTCTGAACATGGACACCCAGGACAAGGCATGAGTGCATCAAAGTCATCCCACAGATCTCTAAGCTTAGAGAAGTAATCAACAACAGTCATAGCCCCCTGAATAAGAGTATGAATCTCCCCGCGGAGATGAAGGACTCTAGAGCCATTCACTTTATCAAACCTTTCCTTTAAATCATCCCAGACCTTATGAGCATTGGATGCATATATGTCACGCCCCAAAACCGAGGGACGGGACCGGCTCCTAACCGAGTGACCCGGTCAAGCAAGCCTGTTTAACCTTTTCTACCTGGCTCGTTTCTCCCCGGTTTATAACATACATTATTTACATGAGGTAGCAAGAGATAACTCAAAAGCATATATTCATAACATTAAGTCCATTTTCCTCTTTACCATTACCAACATTAGATCTTTTAAAACATACATACCAATTACAATATTCACGATACGGAATCATGATTTCGATTAAATCCAACATCTACCCAAAACATATTCACAACCCACATAAGTGTCTACGGAGCCTCTAAGAGTTCAGAGAAATATACATAGAACTGCCGGCTACAAGGCCCCTACTATACCTCAAAAGGGTCAACATGTACAAAAGAGATCAACATGTATCTACACATGGCCCCGGGAGGAAATGGGGCTCACCAGAACTGCTGAAGGGAGGAAGAGAAGGCACCACTATCGTCGATCGGTGTTACCTGCTACAGAACCACCTACATCCATTTAAAAGATGTAGCGCCCCCGGCAAAAGGGACGTTAGTACCATTGAATAGTACTAGTATGTATGAACAAACTTCACTCTAAGTAGAATTAAACAGTACACAGGTAGAAGACAGTCATGGAAATCAAACAATGCTGCACAGAAATACAGAGAACACAAATGAGAGTCTCACAATTTCTTATTCCAGTTTCCTCCTGTTGCGGTGCGCAACCCGATCCCACCGTACAATCATATCTCACCCTTATTCCATCTCAATAAACCACTCTTATTTCTCCTGTTGCGGCGTGCAACCCGATCCCACCGTACAATCACATTGCACCCTTGTTCCTTCTCTACATACTATCCTTATTCCTCATGTTGCGGTGCGCAACCCGATCCCACCGGACATAGTTTAAATAAGCAACAACAAGAAACAACTCAATCACAAGAATTTCTATCACCAAGAGTATCGGTTCATAGCAATGGGAGAACCATGTGAAATCAAGGAGCACAATACCCTTTACAAAAACAGTGAGACATGTAAGGTACGCCATAACCATTTAACTCAATCAAATCAATTTACATTTCTTTCCCATCATTTACTACATAGCCTTTGGCACTTGGATACATTTAACAATTGAGTTCATTACCCTTTTCATTCATTTAGTAACACTATCCTTCATATCAATGAATTCCAACATATGGTGAATTTGCACATGATATGATAAGCATAAAGAATCATATTTCACAATTTCTAGTAACATGGTGACATGGTAAACAACTAAGACAATCAGAGAATAGAATCTTACGCCTCAGCACATTATAACAACCAATTCAAATATGATCAAGGAAGGAACTCATACCAAATGCTCGGACACTAGCGTGACGATTCTACAAAGATTAAAGTTAGCCATACATACCTCGATTCGGAATTTTTCCTTAGATTTCTACCACAATTCACCGGACCTTCTAGCACCTTCAATCTAGTTCACAATGTGGCACAATTGAACTTAGAATTAGGAATAATGATCGTGTCTTGAACTCACTTGAGCGTTTAATCAAACACTAGGTGTTCCTTTAGATTAAATGGCCTCTTTTTAGTGAAAGATTACTCTAACCCATTTCCCTTTACTAGATTACGACTAGTTGATTACATGCATGCAAGATTCCTACCCCCATCTTCATGAACTAACCTATCCATGTTTCATTTTAACAAAAATATGGAAATTAGGGTTGATGGGGTAGAAGCTTACCTCTTGTAGTGAAGAAAATGGTGTCCTACTCGATCAATTCCAGGCCTTAGTAGAGATGGTGGATCAAATTGATGAAGTTGGGACTCTCTCTCACTAGAACCCACTCTCCCCTATCTCTATTTTATCAGAAAATAGTTAGAATTATGAGGTATGAGTGTTATATTAGGCTGGGGGTCGAGTTTTAAAAATTAGAAAATAGGAGCCCGATGCAGGTTTGCGGTCCGGAATGCGATCGCATTCCGATTATGCGGTCCGCAAACCTACCGCATTATTGGCCTTCAACTGGGCCAAAAAGAAAAGGAATCTGCCCAGGTATGCGGCAACTATGCGATCCGCATATCTGTTATGCAATCGCATAGTGCGCCGCATAACTCCTTCCGCAAAAAAACTCCGGTGCAATTACGCGACAACTATGCGGCCCGCATACATGATATGCGATCGCATTTTGGGCCGCATAACTGTCCTCAAAATGGAGAGCAATCTGCTCAACTATGCGACCACTATGCGATCTGCATACTTGGTATGCGATCGCATAGTGGACCGCAGATTCGCACAACTGAAAAATTCTATCCTCTAAGTCCTGGGGTACTTTTCACTCCAAAAAGGTCCGATTTAAGAATTTTTGTAGTTATATCAACATGGGGATATATCCCGGCATCGTTTTTCAGTTAAAAATTCTATGGGTCTTTACAATATACAACACTACTTAGCAATCCTGGTCGTACTGCATTCATTATCCACGACAAAACTACAACATTAACCTTTTCCCATTGGTCATGTAGTTCAGGTTCAAATTTAGACTTAGGATACCTTCCATCTACAAAACCTAACTTGCTTTTACCTAACAAGCCGATTCACATAGACCTACTCCAGATAGCATAGTTATCTGAGCCAATTAATTGAAGAGAAATCAGAGAGCTGCCTGGAGTATCTGTAGGTTGTAGGTAAAGAGGGTGATTGTGATCGACTGTGGTGAATCTAGTTGCACTAGTCGTCGGAGAGTCATTTGTAGTGAGTGATTGTTCTCGTCATCTGTAATTGCCATTTCCAGCTTCTTTGAGTCTAATTCAACTCGATTTCGAGTGATTTCGAAGAACCCTAATTTCAGTACTATGTCACTTTGAGACAATTCAACACCGTGTGTATGAATTGAAGTAACTCAGAGAACGAACGAGCGGAAGAATGAGCTTAGATCGGCGATGCTAGCTCTGATACCATGTTAGCTTCTATGGCAATAGAAGATGAAGCTCAGGTGAAGAATAGAAGAAAGCTTTCGAGAAGACAGTTAAGAGAGAGTAACTAATTCTGTTATTCGGTGAAAAGGAATTATACTATACAAACTTCTTCTTCTTCTTCTACTGTTCTATTTATACACATTACATAACTAACTAACTACTTTGCTTAACCACTAATAACTTTGACTCTACTTAAGCTAACTAGAGTTAGATAAACTTGAGTACTCTCAACAGTTTTCTCCTTAGAAACTATATACTAGCAAATTTCATAAGAGTCAAGTTTTGGGGGGCAAAATGAGCCTTTAATTAATCTCTGTTGAATTTTAGATTTTTTTTTTCTTTCCTTTAATTTTTGGGGATGATTTTTTTATTTAATAATTTAACAATGAATATGTTGCTAATGAGTTTTTTATTTATAAGTTAATTTTCTTTTCTACGATAAATTCAACTTAGCGTAAAGAACGAGGCCTTGAAGTTACCAAAATTACGATAAATGTACTGAATTAAAATATTGTTGGGTCATTTTCATTGCGAAATAAATTGATGTCCAATTTTCTTACTAGTGTGTACTATACAATTTTAAATTTTGCATCTAGTAGGTCTATAATGATGTTTAATTATTATAAATACCTATCTCCAACAAAAAAAAAATAATAAAGACATTTAGGGAATGTGTTGGATTAAGAAATTTTAGGTTTAATTTTTATCTCGAAATAAATTTATTCGTGTTAATATTTTCCTTATTAATATGTACCTTCAACGTTTTATTGCAAATTCTTAAAATTTAGTTTTATCTTAGATTTTTATTTTGATACATAAAAATGTAAAATAAAATACAAAAATCTCTTAGAATCATTTTTACTATTTAAATTGTGAAAGATTATGTTGAACCATAATGCGTAATATTACCTATAAATCTTCTATACGGCAAAGAAAAGAAAAAATAGACATTGATTCTCGATTGGAACTAGGGTCGTTATTCGAACTGAACCGATGGCTTATTGGTATCGGATTATCAGGGCAATAGATGCTGAACGAATTGAGATTTTATAGTTAACGGCTTAACGATTTGGGGGCAGATTACTCAATTTTCTTATCGGTTAAACCATTAACCCGTTAAATTTTTTCATATTTACACTTTTACCCCTACGTATATAAAGTACTATTGAAACCCTAAATGGCCAAATCCCTAATTTCTATTTTCTAATTCTCAATTGTTTGCTGCCACCCTAGGCAGAGAAGTTGTCGGTATTCCCAATGGTCTGTAGCCACCAGAGGCATAGAAGTCGTCAGTCTCGTCTCTCTCTTGAACTGAAAACTGAGAAGTCGAATAATCGAAATCTGAATGAATAATACGTGTATGTCTCTACGAGTAGTCTTGATGGTATTAAAAATTTGGTTAATACGTATATGACAGTATGAGAAGTCTTGAATACTGTTCAAGTCAAAATTACCGTTTGGTTAGATCTTAGATGATATTAAAAATTTGATATTGATATGAAACTGTTTGGTAATTATTGAATGATTGTTCAAAAAATTTCTATTTGGTTTAGTCGATAAGTCGTCGGATAATGATTAATTAGATACCAATCCTCCTGTTGTCTTATTGAATGGCTAGCGAATTACTATATTTATAGTTCGATAACTATTAAGTTGAAACGTTAAGTGTAACTATCGGCCTAATTCGGCACGGCTAATTGGAACTCTCATTCAAAAAATAAAAATAAAAAATCGAGGGTGGGTCGCCACAAGAAACCATTTTTGAGAACATGGGGCCATCACAGCCGCAATGGTTAAATTAGTCTTATTAGCAAAGACGAGCCAGAAATTCCATATCCCTTTTACCTTTGCCTATCAACACGTCTTCACAATTCCAAAACTCACTCCCAATTCATCATTTTCTCTGTGTACGATTGATTCTATAATCCCACGTTGAACATAGCTACCGAAAAATGGGGGTCGATTACTATAATATACTCAAGGTTAATCGCAATGCCAGTGAAGAAGATTTGCGTAAAGCGTACCGCCGGTTGGCGATGATCTGGCACCCCGACAAGAACCTCGGCACCAACAAGTACGAAGCAGAGGCAAAATTCAAGCAAATCTCCGAAGCTTACGACGTTCTAAGCGACCCACAAAAGCGTCAGATCTACGATCTCTACGGCGAGGAGGCGTTGAAATCGGGTCAAGTCCCACCACCTCCGCGAGGTGGACCCCACAACATGCGGAATCCCCATCCTAACCCTACATTCCGCTTTAATCCTCGAGACGCCGATGATATTTATGCGGAATTGTTCGGGTCCTCGTCGTCGGAGAATAATGGGCGGTCGAGGAAGTCTAGGGATGCGTTTTTTAGGAGTACGACGAATGGTGGTGCCGAATTTTCCGGTGCTGGAGCTGGGACCTCCGGCACCGGTGGAGGGTTGAGAAAGGCGGCGCCGGTGGAGAATGCGTTATTGTGTAGTTTGGAGGATTTGTATAAAGGGGCTAAGAAAAAAATGAAGATTTCTAGAACTGTTCTAGATGCTTCCGGGTATGTTTAATTATAATTTTTTTAGGTTATTTCGCTTCTTTTAATTGCAAGATTAGATTTTTCTGCTGTTAGAACTTCAAAACAACATTTTTATAGTTAAATGAGATTTGTGTGTGCAGAATTGTAAGCTGAAGTTTCTTTTTCATGCATAGTTTGTTGGTTATTCTCTGGAGGTGTTGATGTGCTTTGGTGTGATTATGTACTTTTTTGAATGCGGGATAGAAATGTCAGATTCATAGTGCACTCATATCTTTATACAGTGGAGCATGTACTTGCTTAGGGAACATAACTGCCTTATTTGAGTTGAGTTAAGAAGACGATTGGTTGTATCTTCTGAAGTTGTTAGTTGGAAATTGGTGTATTTAGCACCAAATGTGGAACTTGCAATAGAATGTGTGTGTTATCTGGTAGGTTCCAAGAATGATTCTTAGATCAAGAAAAGGTTCACTTCCTAGCAGTGATGCTTAGGTCTAGAATTAACTATAAATGCATGAATATAAAGTACTCTAGCCATTTAAGCACCAAATGTTTGGTACCTATAGATTAAGGTTTTCTTATCTTACTTTCCTCCCCCCTTCCTTCCTTTTTGGGATAAGTGATCTTTGTATCATCAGTCATAGCATCACGCAGGTGCACAATAATGTAAAACAGCAAGGGATTCAACATACTAAGACTATGAAATCCAACATAATGTCAAAATTATATACATTTCTCAATTGCTGCTTTGTTTCAAAGCATATTCTGTTTCTCTACAACCAAGTGTTCCGTATATAACACAGGAATTGTGAATATTCTGTGATGCTTCTAACTGTCTTTCCAAGCCGCAGAATTTCTCCTCCACAGTTTTGGGCATAACCAACTGTGCTTTAAAGAAGTTGCGGAGTGGACGCCAGACACCATATCTACCATATGTAGCTGCAGTGCATGAAATATGATTGGGGGATTTTAGAGCATTTTCAAACAAGTAAATGCATGTTGGATACCATACACCGTATAGGGGAGGGGTGGATGAAGTGAAGGTTAGCTTCTGGAGTCCTGTGAGACAAGAGAGTGCCACCGATACTCAAAGGTAAGTTTTATAGAGCGGTGGTTAGACCGACCATGATGTATGGGGCTGAGTGTTGGTATGTTAAGAACTCACATATCCAGAAGATGAAAGTTGCAGAAATGAGGATGTTGAGGTGGATGTGCGGGCACACTAGGATGTATAAGATTAGGAATGATGAAGGTGGGCGTGACTCTTATTGATGACAAGATGCGAGAAGCGAGGATCAAATGGTTCGGGCACGTACAGAGGAGAAGCCCAGATGCTCCGGTAAGGAGGTGTGAGCGGCTGGTTTTGGAAGGCACGAGAAGAGGTACAGGGAGGTCTAAGAAGTATTGGGAGATGTGATCAGGCAAGACATGGCGAGGCTTCAGATTTTCGAGGACATGATCCTTGATAGGAAGCTGTGGAGGACGAGTATTAGGGTTGTAGGTTAGGAGGTAGTTGAGTCTATTTCTACGTCGTACCTATGCGGTGCTAGTCTGATAGGATTTTGTCTTAGACTGCTGGTGGATAATGTGGTGTATCACTACTCTCTCGTTTTCATAGGGTCTTTTTATTGGCTATCGCTTTTGCGTTTCATCTATCTTTATGATGTTGTTAATTTTCATATGGTCTCTGTTGGTGATGTTGATATTGTCTTTTTTCGTCTTCTTGAGCCGAGGGTCTTTCGGAAACAGTCTCTCTACCCCCTCGGGTAGGTGTAAGGTCTGCGTACACACTACCCCAAAGACCTCACTAGTGGGATTTTATTGGGTCGTCGTTGTTGTTGTTGTTGTTGTTGTTGTAATGCATGTTGGATACCATGTATGCACTTTTTTGAAGGTCAGACTCGTCAGACATGCATCTCTTGTAGTTACATTCCGAGGCAAGCTACTTTGGGTTGGCTTTTGATATCCAAATCATTCTCCAAACCCACATTCCGAGGCAAGCTACTTTGGGTTGGCTTTTGATATCCAAATCATTCTCCAAACCCACTGTTAATTTGTATGTACTAATCTGCAGATTGTCGCAGGATTTCACATACTCTTCCTTATCTGGTTATTTTCCAAACTAATATATCTTCTCGTGTGATATCCCGTTCTTCCAGCCTTTTAACCATTGTTGTCACTCTTTCCTCCTCTCAATCATGAAAATTTTCTTTTTGTCGAGACAGTAAGGTAATTTTATTAAAGCAAGTACCAAGAGGGTACTGCAAACATACAACAACAAAGTTACAAAGGCTATCTCAGCACTAGTCTCAAAGAGTCCAGGAACTCAAAAAGTTGATTCATATTGTCTAGCCTGGTTTCTTGCACCATATATATAAGTTTTATATACAGCAGTTTCTTACAAAAGTTACATGTTGCTTTTCCCACTCAAAACATCTGTTTTTTTATAAGCCCCCCTCAAAACATCTTTTATTCCTTTCGAGCCAAATAGTCCTCATGATGCATAATGGAACTGTCTTCCAAATCTTCTCAAAACTGCCGCCAGTCTTCTGAACTTTCCAGCATTTGAGTAAGCCTTTCTCATCCTCTAGAATTATCCATCGAATACCAAAGACATTGAAAACAAAGTCTAAATCTGCCAGCTGCTTTCACAATGCAGTAGTAAGCAATTAGTAGATTCCTTTGATCTTACACAAAGGAAACATCTGCTACATATTGCAAAACCCCTTCTCTGCAGAGATGCAGTCTTCTCTCTCTAGTAGTTCAACAGTTCTGTGCTAACTTCACTCATCACCTGTACCACTGAGAAGTTCTCCTTCTCTTTCTCTTCCTTTCTAGGTGCAACCTCTTAACCATCCTCCACTATTCCTTCAAAGCCAACCATGCAATCCCATTTTTTGTCCCCTCTCTCATATGTTTCTATCCTTTTTAGCAACTATTGTTTTTTATGATGAACAAGTAACTTTTATCAACGTTAGGAAGACGATAGAACTTAGAAGTAGTCCCTCCAAAGCTGAAGTTCATTCAAATCACGGAATGGAAAATCTCTATATAGTTGGTCATACAATTTTCTAGATTAAAAAAAAAACGAGAAGAAAGGACATTTGGTGTGAGTGTATTGAAAGAAAGCAAAAGAGTTTTAGTAGTATGCGTATAGGGCCATGATGGTTCTGGTTTTGCCAAATCCTCTACTAGCATCCAATAGACCAGATGAAGTCAGCGATAATGGAGTAAAGGATCAATTATATGGCTATCTCTCGTTCTAAAGCTTTAACAGGTACCAATAGATATGTCAGTATTGTTATGTATTAGAGACAGAGGAGGAACTTCCTTATCTTAAGTCTTAATGAACTTCTCTGTCAATATTGATCATTGGTCACAAAGTATATTTGGAGGCTGTATGGTGGACTTTATGGAACGAAAGGAATAAAAGATATTTCAGATCAATAAAACTTACCTCTTCCCGCAATCTATTTGGGAGGTATGTACAAAAGGAACCCTCCCAAGAAATCCCCCTCCAGCTCAACCTTCCTTGCAGAAGCTATTTGAAGTTGTGAAATTATTGCAAGGGCATGCTGAGATGTTGCTTTAAGAAAGGGTGCCAACACGTATTTAATCTGTTGATGATTGAAGAATGTTCCCTTATCTTTGGAGTGGATTTCCTTATGTTGTTAAGAAATCTATGTCGGTCACATCATACCCATAACCCCCTTCTTCTTTTAAGATTTTCTCATAACATTCTCGGAAATCCTCTGTACGTGTCTTCTAACTCAATAATAATTCTTTTTGTTTGAACATCCATCTATCACTAAAGCTAACTAAATCAAGCTCAGAGATCAGTAACTGAAGAACCAAGTTGATAGGAAGCCCCAATAAACATGGGTCAGACTGCTGGGAGTTCCTATCCACCTCTCTTCTTTTAACCTCTTCCATTAATTCCCACATCAAAAGGATAGGGAACTCTTGAAATGGGCTAGATTGCATATCTAATCGCCACATCAAAAAATTCATAAATGTTGAGATTAAAGTTGGTGAGAAAGTGCTGACTACTCTGATTTGGGTGAATCAACTTTTATCCCCGATTTGAATATGTTGCTCACATTAGCTTAGAAACCCGTTCCGATGCTGATGATGTAACATTTTTACTTGAGCCAAAGAAAAGCTTGGGTAATGAGAGGTTATACGATCCAATCAGGCGGTGGCGTGTAGGCTCGGCGCGTGTTGCATTTTTTTTATGAAGTAAAGTAATTCATTATTGGGTATCAAGGATATGCAAAGCAATACAAAAAAGTAAATTGGTCGATGCGTGTTTCATTCAAAAGATTCAAATTCTGAATCTTTTGAGTTTCATGCCATAGCCCATAATTCATTCCATACTTCTTCCACGGGCTTGGCTTTAAATTTGGCCCAGCTCTCCAGTTATTTCTTCAATCCCTCTCTCATGTTGCTCTCAATTCTCATGACATGGCCCATTGGGATACATCAAAAGCAGCCCACCAGCCTTTTGACTAGCCATGGGTTGAAAGAGGAGTTTAGAATTAAAAAAGCACTTTAGAATTACACATTTTAGGGTTTTATACTTCGACAAGTAGCAAGCCTCCAATTCCGTTGTTACTGTTTAGGCCATGTAGAAGAGTTTCCAAGAGTGATTAAAGACTATTGCGAACAAAGCTCCTGCTATAAGTGGTTATTCAAATGGGTTTCTATTTGAAATCTTGGTTAGTGGTTGAATCGTAACCAATTCTTGCTATAAATCACTTGCATATGCATGAGCATATTGGAAGGAGTTTCAATGCATCCATAGGTTTAAATAGGAGTTTAGAATTAAAAAAAGGAGTTGAGAATCGGGCATTTTAGGGTTCTATACTTCGACAAGTAGCAAGCCTCCAATTCTGTTGTTACTGTTTAGGCCATGTAGA
The DNA here is from genome assembly GCA_005239495.1 of Nicotiana undulata. Lineage (NCBI taxonomy): Eukaryota > Viridiplantae > Streptophyta > Magnoliopsida > Solanales > Solanaceae > Nicotiana > Nicotiana undulata. The sequence continues at coordinate 94,923 of ML289984.1, read as the reverse complement.
AGAGCTTTCGAGAGTTGCGAATAAAGCTCCTGATAACAGTGGTTATTCAATGGGTTTCTATTTGAAATCTTGGTCAGTGGTTGAATAGGAACCAATTCTTGCTATAAATCACTTGTGCATGAGCATCTCGAAATGTGTTTAAATGCATCTTATAGTGCTTTGGTTCCTAAGAAAAGCGAGACAAAGAGCTTAATAATTACATGCCTATTAGTCTTGTTGGTTGTTCCTGTGAGATGTTTCTATGTGATCCGCTCAAAGCTGCTTACGGAAGGGTTGAAAGGTGTGATTGGCAAATTGGTCGTAAATTCATCTAAAAGTAACTGATACAACCATTCTTATAAATGAATGGCTAGACACTGAAAATGACAAACCTGGTGTCCCTCGAGTTCGCTAGATTTGTTCCTATGTAATCATCATATTTGAGCTTTCCTGGCTTTACATTTGTCTAGTATAGATGCCCGAAGTAATTAGCAGCGACTTTTTCATGCTCGATGCTTGACTTCTTATTGTTCTGTAGTCCTGACCGTCTCACGACCCAGTGTTGTCAAAGGCGCGCTTAAGCCCTAAAGCAAGGCTCAAAACATATTGAGTGTTTTGCCTCGCTTAGCGGGTGCTTTAGTGTTGTCATCAAAGCTCTAACACATACTTCTCCTTACTAATGAGCGTAATCCTGAAAAGGTAAACCTAAACAATTAATATTTCACTTTATTGTAAAAAAGAATTCAATTTCTTTATCCATATATTTGTTATTCATACTTATTGGACTACACATACATTTTTGTACTTTTTCCCATTTGTGCCTTTCTTCATTAAAAGCCCACTGTTTATTTGTGCTTTGCGCTTAAAGCCCTGATGTACCTTAGTGTGCACCTCGACTATTGGGAGGTAGTAGGTATCCCGTGGAATTAGTCGAGGTACACACAAGCTGGCCTGGACACCAAGGTTATTAAAAGAAAAGAGTTCACCTCTAGCGTTGTGTCACACATGCCTCCATAACTTTATCCCAAAAAATACTTTGCAGCAAGTGGAAGAACTTTAGTCCTTGACCCAATTTTGCAGTGAGATAATATGTTACTTTCCTCATCTTTATAAGAAAGATATAACTTTCCTCAAATACATTCACTATTCTCATAATTCGAAAATGATCGCACATTATCGAGACCAATCCTGCAAAGCAAATTAGGGTATCTTGTTTCCATTATACCTCAATTTGCAGTGTCGTTAAAGGTTCGGTTGAACTTAGATGAATCCCTTTTCGTCTCGTTTAGGTGGTGGTTTAGTTCTACCACCAAGGTTCTAAACATGTGCCTCGTCGCCCGTGAGCTCTGTTTTTAAGCAGGCATTTGGCAAATTGATATACTCCTATTTAACGAAATATGGTGAATGATAGTAGGAATAAGAAGAGCGTCACTACTATAAGAAGACTATTCCATAGCTTCTGTCAATACTTTTGCCCAAGTAATTACATATATATTTTTTTAGTTTTTCTTTGTTGGCCCACTTCTTGACTAAAGCCTATGCTTTGATTATATTTTGCACTTAAAGTCCCAACAGACTTTGGTGCTTTTCTATGCTTTTTGGCTTTGGGAACTCTGTCAACTTGTGATTTTGTTCTTTCTTTGGTCTGGTTCAAAATCAGAGGCATGTTGGTTTTCTTGTGGTTACAACCCAAGAGGGAGAGACCTCGTTATTTGCAACATGTTTGTGAAAGTATTTTATTTTCTTAATTTCATTGTTCGCATTTCAATTTTTGTTTATAATTTTCTTACACGCATTCTCTTTCTGTCTTCATCTGTTCTTCTTTGGATTTCTCTTAGTTGAACTCTCTTTATAAACACACATGGAACTGTTTTGCAGTGGCTGTCATCATTGGCAGTTTGTATAAAGAAAATTTTGTATAAACATTAGAAAATCTCTTTGATGTTTTGGAACTGTTTACAAAACTGAGCAGTCTAAATTTTGACATTTTTGTAAGATGCCAATACTTTTGCAACTTTTTGGTTTAATTTTGTGGTGTGAATGAACCGATATGGTCTTCTGCTCCTTTTTATCGTAAGATATGATATACATCTTTGTTTGCAATTATAAATTTTACGAGTCATGATTTTTCCGCCAAGTACTATTTCTTTTTTTTTTTAAATACTTAAGATGTGCAGTTCTTAGACTTCGAACAAATTCCTTTCGACCCCTAAATCCTATCTTATTTGCATAAATAAATTTGTTTCAAAACCTCATAGCTATTCTCTATAACTTTGTCTGATGCACTCTTCCATCTTACAGTAATAGTGAAATGGTTCTTAAACTGTCAGTATCATCACTCACAATTGAATTCTCTCTCCTCTCTTACGTTCCCCTCTCTCTGCTCTAATGTCCCCCTACATCCAACATCTACTCCCTAGCCCTAAACCCCCCTCTCCCCTCTCCCCCCTCCCCGCGACGCCAGCACCCCTCTCCATTAGCACCCACGCCGGCAGCCTTGCCGCCAGCCGCCGCCGCCGCAGCAGGTGCTGCTTCAGGTAAGTTCTTTCTCCTTTGCCATCCTCTCCCCAACCCTCTCTTTCCGTTCTCTCACCGTCTCCTTCTTTCCCTTCTTTTTCTCTCCTTCTTCCTCCCCTTCTTTTCTGTCTCACCGCCGGATTCAAGTGTCCAGGCGGCCTGTTACAGGTCCGGTGACCTCTCTTTTCCGGCGACACTTGCCCTTCATCTTTTTCCACTCTTTCTCCCCCTTTCCCGCTACCCCTTGTTTTGTGTGCGTGTGGGTGTGTCTGTTTCTCTGGACAGGTGCAGAGTTTTCCGGTGAGGACAAACTATTTTCTGGTGGGTTCAGTTTTCCGGAAGGTTCCATAAACCCCGGCGACTCCTGAACATCGATACGGCAGGTAGCAACAGGATCTGCCGGCGTTCTTGAGCGGATTCTGACACGCTTCGGGGAAAACCTGCGCCAGGTTCTTCCGTTTTTATCTGGTGTCCGCGGTATTGGTATTCTTATTGTTGTATTTTTTTATTTTATTTATTTATTCCTTTCCTTTTGCTTGCCTGTATCTTGGATATCTACGGTTTCCTGTTTAGATTTTTAGTTAGACCTGTTGGCTTACATCTGCCTTTGTCCATCACTTTAGTATTATAGCTAATTCGTAGTTTGCCTCTACTTAGTCGGAATCTTTTTTTAGCACCTTGTGTACCTGTAGGTTCTGTTTAGCCTATTCCTTTGTAGTCTTCTTTTTTAGCTTTGTGCTGGTCTAGTGGCCGGGCCGAGTGATGATGGAGTGAGGGCATGTCCTCGGGGGAGCAAAGGGTAGAGGGGAAGGGTGGAAAGGGGGGGGGGGGGGGGGGGGCACCTTCTAGGTTGGGAGGGGGGTCATGAAACATAGGAACTCTAAGGGGCCT